>BQNB010001053.1:131293-148297 GCA_026074375.1 Tanacetum coccineum
CATGTCCAAGGCTGATAGAGATCATCTTCATGGGTGTTTGATTTCTGCCTTCTTGACCTAGATTTCCAATGGCCTCCTTCACTGTCCTCACTTTCCGAATATTGGCTAGTTGCACGAGAAGGTGTTTGCCTTTGTTGACGCCTTCTTGTTTCAACATCAGTTCTTTGTGCTTGAGGACTTCGCCGATGACTATCAGAACGTGCTGATGTAACTGGCTCCTTTCTTCCCAATCTTTCAAACACGCCCCCTTCTTTCCGCGGCCGTGGCTGTGGTGAAGGGGATCTGTTCTTCTTGAGTCTTTTGAATACACTGGTGTGTGGTGACGGGCTTCGGGAATGCCTGCCTCCGTGCCTTCTTCGGGGTTCTGTTCGGGCGGTTGGTGTTTTGGATTCTGAGTAGTGCGATTCTTCATGGTTTCTTATCTTAACTCCGGACTCTTCTCCATAGATTAGCCGTGCTTTTACCGCATTGAGTCTATCCTTCTGCTCTTTTTCTTTTTGCATTTTTTCGGCGATGAGCGGTAAGAGTTGGTGATAATTTTTGTCGCACATTTCCCTAAGCACCTCATCAGACATAGGCTCTTCCATACCCTGGGGACCATTCCTCCCCCCTGTGTTCCTCACGGCGGACGTGGGATTGTTTGTGATTTGTTCGTGAGTGCTCATGGTGAGTTTTTAAGAAAACGTGGTTGCGTAAGCGTCCCACGGATGGCGCCACTTGTTAGTACAAAATTCGTGTTGGGTTTGGTAGCGTGTCAAGTCTCTTATCGGGTCGGGCCTTCAAGCGACTTGGATACTGGATCTTGTACTAGAGCAAGAGAAGTGATGATGTTCTGCACAATTAAAAGTAAACCGTTAGCCTTACCGTGGGGACGGACCCCACGATTAAGCTCCGGCGTGAGAGTAAGTACACATATTTGTCAGAGAATGTCAGAGTATGTGTAAGAGTTAATGATTAGACAGAATGTACCTTTTGAGATGTACTGTGACTCCTATTTATAGGTGTCTAATACTAGGGTTTCCTAGTATTTCGGCTACTTTGGTAGTGGTCGGAGTGGGTCCCTTGTCGGGCAAGGGTCCACGTATAATCGTGTTTGCGGACGCGAGTGTTCTTCCGCGGTCAGTGTTTGTCCGCGGGGCGCACAGGTGCGGCCAAGAAGATACTCGCGTGCGTCTTTGTAATATCCGGAGCGTCACCCCTGCCGGGCTTAGCGATCCAGCTATTTGTTGTATTGGGCCTGGGCCCATATACGTATATTATGAACTAAGCCCAGTAAGCTTGGTGCTCATACTATACGTTATCAATGCTTGTGTTGAAAATATATACACTTAATGAATTGATGAGAGAAACAATAAATCTCATTGAAAGTTAAAGCATTTAGAACGCCACCTCAATCCTATGATCGATCGACTAATCCTTTAAAATGCTCTAGGCCTAACAAAAAATGACATATAATATATATATATACTATATGTTTCGGTTAAAACTACGTCGTTTTGACGTAGTTACTACAATAACCGGCCAATCGGGCTCCCACTTTGGGCCGGCCCATTTGATTTTTTTTTTCGTTTTGACATACTTGCTACAGTAACCGGCCCATCGGGCTCTAACTTTGGGCCGGCCCATTTGACTTTTTTTTAACTAGGCAACTTTTAAAAAAAAATCCACGCTACAAAATAGAAAACAAAATTACAGAAGTACTTATTTATTTAAATCAAAAAATATCCGCGACATGGACCAAACACATAAGCCCATATAAAAAAAACTATTAAACATGAGACCGAAAAAATAAATCAATACAAATTAATATAAAAAAATTGCTCGGCACAAAATAGGAAAAAATATTACAAAAGTACTGATTTATTCAGATAAAAAAATACCCACGACATGACGCCTAACACATAAGCCCATATAAAAAAACAAACTATTAAACATGAGACCGAAAAAATAAACCCGCACAAAATAAAAAAAATAAAAAATTTAACGCCTCGCATCAACGTGCGAACAATCATGCTTAACACATATTTACCCAAATCTCATAAAATTATATTAAAAAAAAAACCCAAATAGCAAAAAAAAAACAAACCTTTAAACATGAGGCCCAACAAATAAGCCCATATAAGAAAAAAAAACAAAGTATTAAACATGAGACCGAAAAAATAAACCAACACAAAAAAAAAATTAACGTCCCGCAGCATCGCGCGGTTAATCACGCTTGTTTCATTCTAAAAGTTTACTCTATCAATATGCTTGTGTTGAAAATATATACACTTAGAGGCCTCGGTGTAGTAACGCCGGCAACGGCGTTGGCCGGCGTTGTCCGGCGTTACTACACCCCACCAACGCGTTGCCCAACGGCGTTGGGCTCGGCGTTGCCCAACGGCGTTGGGCTCGGCGTTGGCCGGCCAACGCGCGTTGGGGTGGTTTTAAAAAAAAAATTCATTTTACCCCCCTAACGGCTAGAATTTAAATTTTACTATTTCCCCCTAATTTTGAAATGTTTCATTTTAGCCCCTAACGGCTAGTATTTATAAAATTTTTTTTTTTTTTTCATTTTACCCCCTAAAACGGCTGATTTTAAAAAATATATATTTCATTTTACCCTCCTCACTCAACTCACTATATATACAACACATTACAACTACAAAATTACTTACAAATTCACCACTCTTCAAAATATAAACATACATCTTTTTAGCACAAAAATATAATGTCTGAATTTCCCCAACAAACAGTTTCATGAACTCTCCTCACCGGGTCGATGGACGCCGGAACTAGTTTCTACAATACCAACAAGTACAACTAACAAGCTTTTTTCCGATGGCAACAATCACAAATCCTAAACCGTTATTTAGATAATCTTACATGCAAAACCCACCATCATTCCACTCAGAATATTCCCAAACACTCACTCAACCTCAACAAGTCGATTCGCCAAAAAAAGGCTGGTCGCCAAGAAAAAAAATGCAACGAAAGGGGATAACAAGATGTTGAAGACGAGCCCCAAGAAGGGGGGACGGTAGCAGCGGCGTTGGCTGCGGTGAAAGAAGAATTGCTTGCAACATGTTCTTCGTGACATTTTCGAGATAATAATGTCGGAAGGTCACAAAAGCATGAGACGTTTTGGTATCGGGTTTTGAACGAGTTCAATTCGAAAAAATTTCAAAACCGTACGAATGATATGTTGACTAGTAAATGGCATACGTTGAATTAGAGGTGCACAAATAAACCGGTTTCGAACGGAACCCCGGTTGTAACCCGAGGAAACCGAACCGGTCAAAACCGTTTTGACCGAACCGCGTTCCCGTGGTTTCCTGGTCAAACCGACGGTTTGAAACGGTTCGACATTTTTGGGATTCCACCGGTTTGACTACCGGTTTTTGGAAGGTTTGTCGAACGGGGTTTGGGGAACGTTTGGAACGAACCGTTTTTTTTGGATAAACGTGGGGTCCGGGAATTTACTTATCAGATTTTCTTATCCATATAGATTTTTCTTGTGGATAACTGATAGAATAGCTGATTTTCTTATTATATAAATAAGGATGTTATAGTTCAACTATTATCACAATATCAATCACCTTCTTACAATCTTTCTTAGAACAAAAAAACAGATCCAGCCTCAATGGCAAGTGAATCCGCCTCTGGCTCAGCTTACTACCGGTGTTTGTTAACAAGTGCACTGCAAAATCCGTGAAATCGTACAAAACCAGTCGAAACAAGAAGTTGGAAAGATCTACAACATGTGCATTATGACCGACGGTCATAAAAAGCTCAATGCAAGTTTGCTTTCATTTCTTTGCGGTTGGTTCCAATACGACGTTGAAGATTCATATTAGTCATCCTCTTAGTTAAGTACTCATGGCTCAGCAGAATCAGAAACACTGAAGCGGGGCAAACGACGATGGGCGAGATGCGGGACAAGTTTTCTTGTACAATACGGATTATCTACGTGAACAATTTGCGGGTTTGGTGATTCACAAAGAGGGTTACCATTTAAACACTTCGACAAAAGAACAGACAACGAGAGTGTTTCCGAACACTATGCAACCGCGATACACTCTCTTGTAAGTCGTTCTACCCTTAAACGTGATGCTATGAAATTATGGGTAGCGGCTAAACAAGCAACAATTGATGGTTTTGCTAACTTAAATACTATGGTCAACCTAACAACGGACATATGGTCCGCTCCTCATAATTTGCCCGGTTCTTACATGTTGTGTTACCGCATCTTTGGGATTGACTAGTTCTGGGCCAATGATGAAGGCAGGGTCATTTCGTTCCGAAGAGTTTTCGTCTGAGCACACTGGTAAAAACTTGAAATATCTGTTAGAAAATAAGTCTTTGTCGTTTATGGTTTGAAAGATTAAATTTTGTCATTTACTTTGACAATGCCAGCAAACAACACAACGGCCATGAATATACTAGATTAAAATAAACCCACCAATGGGGGTAGATTTTTCATAGTCGTTGTGTTGCAACACATCATTAACTTGTTGGCAAGCTGGTTTAAAGGTCCCATAGTTTAATAAATGATAAGAGGCTTTATAAAACAAAATGTTAAAGATGTTTCAATTTCTGGTGAGAAAAATACCGTAGACGGTATATTAAAATTTGTCACGATGCAGAAAAACCTTGTTATTCGCCAAATTGGGACATTGAAACACGATGGAATCCAATTTTGAATGTTCGAAAGTGTGTTTGAAACAGCAAATAACGTTGGAGTCCATTTTCATGAACATTTTGGATCAGCAAGAATGGTAGAAGGTTTAAAAAATTTCACGGGATGATATTGGGGACGTATTTGATATGTTAAAACCCATTTACTTGCGGTGTTGCAAAAAATGCTACGGTTGTTTGTCGGGGTTTACTACCCAACATCTACATTGGTTTTGTCAACAGTTTTTTTTTCATTAGATGTAATTTATCTGATTTTGAACTTGAGGGGGGGGGGGTGTTGTCAAGTTTGGTACCGATGAAGAGAAAACTTATGAGTATTTTGAAAACTTGCACCAATAATTACTTGTGCAGCCGCTTTAAATCCATGTTTTAATGTATCTGGGGTAGACTATTTGATTGAAAATATAAGTAGGGACTTGGAGTTTGCCGATGATGGGTTTGCAACTAGGTCCGTAGATTATTTTCATGAATCTTTCCAAGGATTGTATAATATGTATTATACGAAATATGGTAGTCACCAGACTCAATCGGGAAAAAATGTTGAAGACGAGCCCCAAGAGCCGGTAGCAGCGGGCCGTTGGCTACCGGTCGAAGAAGAATTGCTTGCAACATGTTACGTGGCCGTTTCCGAAGATAATAATGTCGGAAGGTCACAAAAGCATGACACGTTTTGGTATCGGGTTTTGAACGAGTTCAATTCGAAAAAATTTCAAAACCGTACGAAGGATATGTTGACTAGTAAATGGCATACGTTGAATGCCAATTGCCAAAAGTTCAACGCCGCGTACAAACGGGCCAAACGTTTGGGGAAAAGTGGCGAAAACGATGTGGATTATTTGAAACGGGCTCAAAGTATTTACCGTGACGAGCATAGAGGGGTCGCGTTTTCTCAAGAAGATGCTTGGGCCGTTTTGAGATTCCACCCGAAATGGGACGCACCGGAACAAGTTGACTTAACCGGAGACGTCCCCGGGGCTAGCCAGGAGGATCTATTCGGTCACGATGCACGACCACGTCCGCCCGGCAAACAACGGCCCGCCAAGAAAAGCAAATCCGACGCAACGGCGAGCACCGGTGGAAGTAGCGCGTCGGCCCAATTCGGGGAGCTAATGGAGCAGGAGCTTCGTCTGAAACGGGAAGCCGCCGAAAGGGCTTTCGAAGCTCAAGCCGAAAAAGACCGCACACTAATGCGGTTGGAGGAGTTGAGGTTTCTAGCTACTAGCACCAAGGATTTGGACGAAGACGACGCCTATTGGATCAAGAAGCAAAAAAAATTGATCAAAAACAAAATGAAAAATGATTTGGGTGACGAGGACGACGAAGACGAAGACGAGTAGTTTTTTTTTTAATTTCGTAATGTATTTTTTTTAATTTCGTAATGTTTTTTTTTAATTTCGTAATGTTTTTTTTATTTCGTAATGTATTTTTTTTTAATTTCGTAATGTGTTTTTTTTAATGTAATTTGTATGTTTAATTATGAATGAAATAGTTAGTTTGTTAAAATAATGAAATAATTGTTTAGGGGGTTTTATGAAAATAAAGAGGTGAGTGGTGTTATTTGGTGTTATGATTAGAGGAGTGGTGTTGGTGTTATGCTGATGTGGCGCTGATGTGGCACCCAAAAAATGGTGTTGCCAAGTTACGATACCTGACACTCTTAATTAATTGAGGAGAGCTTTTGGCACCAGACCCGATGTTGTTAGCGTGAGATTTCTATAGTCTGGAGCCATGACACCATCATACCCGTGTCACACCTAATAAGAATAAAAGTGTTGCATTTAGTTTTCACTATAATTCCAGCATAATTTTGTGACAATGCTTGACTTTAAAATATTAAAGAGTTAAGTACATTTTTGGTCCTTGTGGTTTGGTGCGATTTCACTTTTGGTCCAAAATTCAAAAAAACTTTGGTTTTGGTCCAAAAATATAGTTTCGGTCCACTTTTAGTCCAATCCCGTGAATTTGGACTAAAAGTGGACTAAAACTATGTCTTTTGGACCAAAAGTGTAACAAAACTATGTATTTTGGACCAAAAGTGAAACGAAACTATGTGTTTTGGACCAAAACCAAACATTTTTTGAATTTTGAACCAAAAGTGAAAAACGCACCAAACCACCAAGACCAAAAATGTACTTAACTCAATATTAAATGTGTGATGTCTAGCATAATTTTTAGTCATAAATATTTTTCAGTAATAAGTAACATGACATTTGTGACAACACACCAATATTTTAAAGAACAATTTGCATCAATGAATAGTTAAACATGCAAGACTACATATATATTTGGACAAGAGATCATGAGCACGTTGATAATAGTTGGCCTACATGCAAAACTTAAAACAAAATAGTTGGCCTACATGCAAAACTTAAAACAAAATACCCTGGCCACATGTTAGAATAAGGTAAAAATCATAATGCATTGCAAACTTTCACAAACAGTAAAGTGATGGAATAGAGTCCAAACAATTGACACAAAGCATGTACACGGAGAATAGGACATTGATGACTAGCTACAAGGAATAGTAAGATGATAAGATGAAACTATAGATATGGCACAGTTGTTTATACGTGAGTTGTAGATCACTCGTAGGAAGCTTCACTTATAAATAGCCTCGTAAGTTTACTCATGTAAGGACATAATAATAATAATAATAATAATAATAATAATAATAATAAAAATATTATTCAAAGAGTTCTAAATGCAAACATTTCTACCGACTTGATCCGACCAAAGCTTCATATTACGCTACAGTAAGTTGCTATATACTCCCTTTTTAGCCTTAAAATCTCTATGTCGTATTGGATCGGTTTTAATAAACGTTTTACTGTTTTATTATATGATGATGCTTACGATGATCTAATAAAATTTGTTTAACTTGAGCGGAAATATATTTATGCATCTCTTTTGTAACCATTGATCCTAAAACATTATTTTTGCATGCATTAAAAATGATTTCTACAATGATATTTATGTTGACACTTTTATGATCAATAAGCAAGGATAATTATGTGTATGGCCAGAAATGGTATGTGATGCTCATTGTATGAATGATTGAATGAGTTCGTTCCTATTAAATTAGGATGACGTATAGGGTCGTCTGAACACACTCACGTAAGCAATGGAAGGGATGTTGCCTTTATGATAATATAATATTGATTAAGAATAGTATGAGGTTTATTATGTAAAAATGTACATGTTATGTTTCGACTCGAAAAATAGAGTCGTACTTATTTATGCTCGTATGACTCACACGTTCAGTTTTATGTTCTGTTTTACCAATCAAAATTATTTAATTTCGTTATCCAGTTGCATAAATATTTCCACCCTTGTATATAGCTGCTTGCTGGGCGTTGTCTCTCACTCTTACATTTTTACACTCAGGTTACGAAGCAGGATTAAGTAACGAGAATGAGATGGTGGAAAAGTAGTTTGAATAATAAGTTTAAATGTACTTTGTTGAGTGTTTCCTTCTTGGTGTGTCTTAATGTATTTTATTTAATGTTTACATTTCAATAAGTTGTAACGAACTCGACACCCTTATTGTAATATATTATGTTATGTACCACGAGTCCAGATGTTATCAGACTCTACCCCATGTTTCATGCAATTAGGGGTGCTCACGGTCCGCTGACCGGACCGGACCAACTATGACCGGACTAGACCAAAATGGTCTAAAACGCCGGACCGAGGACCAGACCGAAATGGTCAGGTCCGGGTCGGTCCAGTCCGGGTCGGTCTTCGGTCCGGTCCGGTCCTACAAGGCGTAATCGCCGGGTTTTTTGTAATACCAGACCGTACCGAGGACCGAATGTAACGAAAAGCATGGACCGGTGACCGGACCGAAATACGTTCTGTCTGGTTCGTCCGGTTTTCTGGTCCGGTCGACGGTTCGTTTTGCTCACCCCTACATGCAATAAGCTACCCAAGGCTTATAACAAGGAAATTTGAGGGTGTCACAACCCACCTCTCTAAACGAAAATAAAAAAATGTGTATGAATTATAAAGACGATTTGAAAGACATACATTACAAACTTAAAAAATGAACAAAAATATCACGCGCGATAATAGTGACTTACTAAAGTTAAAGTCAATATGTCTGACAAAGCGAAATAGTAGTAGGAATAGTGTACAGTAGTTTACGTACAAATTTGTATAGAATTTAAAAAAGACTAAAACTTTGAAACCATAACCACTTACCAATGACCCAAGGCTTTTTCATCAAAGACTTACTATCTATACTACTATATAAAATTTATAATGTGGGACCCATTAAAAATTAAGATAAAGAGGTGCAATCTTGACCGTCCATCTCATTTTTGGGAATCACATCATAAAGTGACATGTGTCACCTTTTGATTAAAAAACCATCTTTATTTTCAAATTGAAATATCTTTTTATCTATTTAATTTTATTTTGATCTAATTTCATCATATTTTTTAAAATTTTATGCTCTTTAATTCAACATCCATTTTGATATATTTTTATATTTTTTTTTACATTTTAATGGGTTTATTTTATGTTGATATATATTTTTTTACAACTTTAATCTTAATTAAATATAAACTTGATACGTTAAAAACTATATATTTTCGGAGAGAGTGTTGTCTTTTTACATGCGAGAATGATGATGTTAATATGGTGTTGCGGGAAAGTTACGGGAAACCCCAACGAACACATACATTTGTGAAACGAAATTACTAAGCGGGTAGGAAATTATGTAAAAAGTTGAGTTAGTAAATTTTTTATTGCCGCCGCTATGCGCGGGTAACCAACTAGTTTCATTAAATGGCTTAAAGCAAAGCCATGCACAAGACCATTAAAATCCACACATTTGTTGACCATGGTGTTTTCGTTCGAATACCCACAATACGGTATTTTGGTTAGATTTCACCAAGATCGTAAAACTGCTAAGTGACTGCATCCTCCTCGTTCAACTCATCGATGTTTTAAACCCGGCACCAAGTGTATCTTGACAGTTCCTTGCATATTAATCAACTGTGATGATAAGTTTGATACCTATTAACTTGTTTTTATTCATGAAAAAAGACAAAACATACAATGAAAGAACCAATTAGTAAGTCATACCTTCTCATTTTATAGAAGCTTAGGCGCATTCACGTGTGTCTTTCTAATGAAGCTTAGGGGATCGATATAATGCCATAAGAAGGTTAAATTTCACCAACTTTGTAAATTGTCAAGATAGTATCACCCTCACTGAGTTGGTGTTTCAATCTCAAGACGATACCCATCCAAATGGTTGCTTGCATTTTGTTAAACTGCTGAAACAATTCACACAAAAATATACACGAACATATATAGATATTATAACACCATCACACTCGTAACCTTGACAACCTTATAGAAACGTTTCAAATATGATCATAAAAGCAAAGCATATATATTTAAATGAACATTTTCATCAATGATTATCATTTCAAGGTTGATCACATTGGATTTGTTATGAACTGGTTGCGTCTAGGCTCGCAAAATTCGAAAATGTTGGATGATATTGTCTTCTACATAGAACACATCAGAAATCATCTCGCTTGGTTGTTGATAAACATTAGGGAAAGGATTGGTATGTAATGGAGGTATATGGAATTTTGTGGTTAAAAAACAAATGTATGGAGGTTTATATAAGCCCAATTGATTTTAAAGTACCAATCAAGCAAATAATTATTGTGCACATATAAGAATGATTCAGCTTAAAAACCATATCAAAGAGTGAATTAGGGGATGAAGGCTGTGGATTCCATAACGTATGACATTCCTATATGTAAATGTAACTCGTTCCCAAGTTTGTAACGTAGGGAAATTGATCTTTGGATGTCATACATGCCACTTATTAAATATGTCTATTAAACGCGTTTGCAATAGTACTTTTGTAACTTTGACTTGCCAAACTTAAAACACTGAATTTGAGAAGTCATAGGTCCACGAAGCGACACCAAAATGACTCATATTTAAGGAAAAAATTAAATAGGCTTTTGAAAACTTATTTTTAGTAGTTTAAATAGATAAATAGATTTCAGCTCATGTCTCATCGAGTTTTAATTTGGCACCTGCTATAAGACTCAAGTCTCTTAACAAAGGTGATATGTCTCCCCTAATATGGACGTCGAATTATCAAAGTGTGCTCGAAAGTTGCAGGTTACCAAAAACGAAGAAGAGCGAGAAAAAAAGACTACTTTTACTTTTGTTGGAAAAGTAAAAGTATTTTAAAAATAGAATAGTACAAGTACAAATACAATAAATATAAAATACTGCTTTTATTGGGGAAATGGCTGTTTGTTCCAGGAAAATATTTTAAATATGAAATGATACAAATATTATAAATTTATTTTCCATCGTAAATTTCGATCTCTTTATTTCGAAGTTTATTAATGGAAGTTTAGTAAGTTGCAAAAAGACTTGTGGGATTAAAAGAAGGGGTAAATTGCTAGTAAAAAAGATGGGTTGTTTCTTTATATGCAAATAGTAAAAGTCCTATTCATGATAAAATTATTAAGTATAAATGTGTACATGTTATTTTATACTTCAAAAATCTTGAACCAGTTATGATGTGGACCAGTGTTCTAAAAGGTGCGTCATGGCGGCGCTTAGGTGTCGCTAAAACGTGAAACGTGACCTACACCTTACAAAATAGACTAAGGCGTCGACTCTTGGCATAGCGTGAGATGATGCGTGAAAAAGCGCGCTAAGGCGTGATGGGTTTTTTTGAATCAACGCCGATATATTTTTAAAAAAAATGAAGAATATTACATGCAATGATAGTTTCTTAACTTTATTTAGGGTTAAGTCCATTAATTAGAAACGTACTTTCCAAAATTTACAGTTCTAGTAAACACACTTGTTTTATTACTAATATAAACAGTATAACTTGTTGTTTTGAGACAATTTTACTAATATTACCAGAATGATTTCCACGTCATTAAGAAAAGGACACATAAAATTTTTAATCTTTTCTTTTTCACACTTGGATATTCATTTGATATCATTAGTAGTATACCCATATGTTTGACCCGACCCTTAAGTTATTATTTAACATCATCGATCCCCAAATCAAAAACATATCTCAATCCCCAAATCAAAAACATATCTTCATCACCAAATCAAAGCCCTAATCAAATCAAAACCCTAATAAAATCAAAACCCGATTCGAGTATGTCATCCTTTCTTGCTGAAGAAACATGTTGATGCGGTCTTCCACTAAGGGTGTTAACAACATGGACCCCAACAAATCCATCAAGGAGATTTGTTGTATGCGCTAATCGTTCTAGACCAGGCAAGAAGAAGTGTGGCTATTGAGAATGGTATGATCCTGAGATTGATCATGATTGGTACAGGATGCATTTGTATGAGATGTACATCATCTTAAACCATAATCACATGAATTTGTTGCATAATGAGATTAACCGTCAAGCAAGGATTGAAGAGCTTAAAGGTGAACTGTATGAAAATGGTGCTCAACTGAGGAGATGTGAAGCCAGTTTGACTTTTTAGAAGTCCACTTTTCTTGCCTTTGTCATATGTGTGGTTCTTGTGTTTGCAATGAAATAGATGTGAAGCAAGTTAGCAAGTTGATGTTGTGGTGATGATGGTAGGGTTTGTTGTAGGTTGTAGTAACTAGGAAGTGTTGATGTTGGTGTAGTTTAACTGTTTTTATGTTCTATATATGTAACCTATGATGAATAAATGAATTACATCAAATTTTGGTACATTTGTTTTGTGTATTGTGTATAGCTTGTGTATTTGTGACATTTGTTTGTGTATTTGTGTAAAGGGTAACAGACAACCATTACAGTCTAACAGACAAAAATATAAAAAGTAAACAAAGATTGCATTACCAATACAGTCAAACAGACAACAATCTAAAACAAAGGAATAAACAAGTTGCATTACCAAAACATGTGGGGTGCAGTTTCATTGTTTATCATAAGTTCTAGGACCACCAAAAGATTAAAGTATCATTACAACTTGACCACACTTGGTAAAAGCAACAAAGGATAGAAATCATTCAGATTCAGACACATCAAAGGCTTTATCAGGTGTTGAACCTGTACCTTGAGCATCAAATTTGAAGTTTTTTCCTTGAAGTTTAGCTATCCTCTCTGATCTTCCTCTATTCTTGACATAGATCCTGAATGGTTCTGGTTCTTCTTGCCTTAGCCTTTTAGATTTCCTCCTTGGTGTTGCAGCAGATTTTGAATTGGTTCCTTCCTGAATAGCTTTACCTTTGTTCTTGTCTTGTGCACTTGCAGCAACATCAGCATCACTTGCAGCACTTGCAGTAACTTGACCATCACCTACTTGCTCTTCTGTTGACTGTGTTGGATGTGATGGATCATTGGTGACAGATTCTTGAGTAAAAGCATTGAACTTGACTGAGGTATTTTTTCTGTTGTAAGCATCAACATCCATGCTTTCATCATCAGTCCAGTTGTTAGGATTGTAATAATCATTCCTTTCCTCCCATTCTCTTTCTTCTCTGTTCTGTCTTTCTCTTTCCTTATCCATTTGTTCTTGCATATGTTGTTGTTCCATTGCTTCTTGAAAAGCCTCTTCATCTAACTTTTCTTGATATTCCCTCTCTTGTTGTATCCTCTTATCCTCTTCTGCATCCAACAAATCTTGCATATAATCATGTTCCAAGTTCTCTCTGATCTCATCCTCATCCATTAACTGTAAAGCATCCAATTTTTGTGTATCAGTGTATGTATGTACAATTTTTGTGTAAACAAAATAAATTCACAAATTAAATTGAAATTACCTGTTGACCTCTATTAGCAGTTCCATTTCTTCCACCTCTAGCACCTCTTCCAGAACCATTTCTACCACCTCTAGCACCTCTTCCACCTCTAGAACCCCTGCCACGACCTCTTGCTGATGCATGAGTTCCAAATACAGATTGCCTTGTTCTGCCTGGTGGTCCAATGCCTTGACAGTTAGAACATCTCATAACCCTACCAACTCTACTAACCTGTGAGTTGTTTTCTGATGGTACCTTAATTCTTTCCTTCCTTGGTCTCCCAGGCATTCTCCTCACAATAAGTGGTAAAGGAGGATGATTACCAGTCATTTTCCACATTTGTGTCCATAACACTAGTTTAATTAAGTATTGATATGTGAACCACAACTCTTGTGAATAACAGTGACTAACACCCTCATTTGGATCCTTATTCAAATGCATGTATCCAGCCACTGCATGGATACATGGAATACCACTTAATTGCCATAACCTACATGCGCATGTTTTCTCACCAAGGTTAACTCCAAATGTGAATCACCACACTTGACTTCTAATTGTTGATAAGCACTTGGAAATACAGTCCAATGTCTACAAAAAAGTTAAGTATAGCAGTTAGTTATATGTTGTTAATTAATTAAATTTAACAAGAAAATACAATCAAATGCTAACCTTTGTTCCCTTTTTAGGCACTCAAACTTCTTTTTGACTGTTGGTGTGATCTGATCTTCCAAATTGACAGCTATATTATGTTAATTTTATAATCGAGTCGAACAAGAATGTTATCGGTCTTATTAGTCGTAATTAGTCTTGTTAAGTAATAGGCTAGTCGGGTTCAACAGGCTTGGATTGTAATCTAATATTGTCCGTGTTACTGGCTCAAAGCCCAAGATAAGACAAGCCCGGCCCAAGTAGAAAAGCCCACATGCCACTTATGGCTCAAGGGTATAAAAGAACCCTCTCCACACATGGAGAGGGTGTAGGTTACCATGTGCATAGTTTTGTGTGTGTGTGAAAATCTCCCATCTCTAGTTTTCCTCTAATAAATCTCCAACATTTCTCTCCTTCTCTTTTCTACCTTTTTTTGCTTATTGGTATACTTATGTTTTGAAATGGGTTAAGCTTTTGGATAGACATTTGGTATCACTCGCCACGGGTGGGATTTTCATGATAAATTTTTGTTGTTTTGTTTCGTTCACGATTTCAACAAACCCAAGTTTTAAATTTTTTGTTGTTTCGGTTTTGTTTTTTCCCCTTACACGATTTCTTTTTAAAAACTTTTTGCTTATTGGTATAGCTTATTGTTGTGAAATGGATTAAGCTTTTGGGATAACATTTGGTATCACTCGCCACGGGTGGGTTTAGTGGTCTAGTTGTGGTGATTTAAAGCTTATTGATTCGGATTATAGACGTTTTATTTTGGGATTATAGACGTTTCTTTATTTGTTCACGTGCCTTGTTTTTTACTACTGTTTCATTATTTTTTTGCATATTACTCTTTATTTTGAGTGGGCCTCTTTTATACGTTTCTAAACAGAGTTTGTGAAGAAGTCAAAAGTAAGGACAACGTTTTGTTGGGTTCCTTTTGTTGGCTTATCTTTCACGTGAGAAGACACAAGGACGAAAGCAACAACCGAACGAGTGAAATAACAAGGACCGAACGAGCAACAGTTTAGAAAGATCGAACGAGCAACATTCAAGATTGGATCGAACGAGTGTAAGATTGCAAGGATCGAACTAGTAAGCATCGAACTAGTGAGCATCGAACTAGTGAGCATCGAACTAGTAAGCATCGAACTAGTGAGCATCGAACTAGTGAGCATCGAACTAGTGAAGATCGAACTAGTGTGAACCGAACTAGCATTCACTAGAGACAACCGATCGAGCTACATTCTTTAGGAACCGAACGAGTACTCGTTTAAGTGTTTTCGGTTTTCGGTTTCGAGTGTCGGTAATCTACGGGACTTATAACGTATACCGTTGTGTCCGTGTCGTCGTTTCGATCATCGTGGTATATTCGGTTTTCACCGACGATTACCGTATCACTCCGCGAGATCAATAATACAAAACGTATTATATCTTTTAATTTTCAAATGAAAAAGATGAAATGCATGGAGGGAATTTCGTGTTTGTAATTATACAATTTCGAAAATTGCACTTTTAGTCCCTGGACTTCATACTCCATTTACCATTTGTCCTAACTTTGTTATTAATCCCTCATCGTTAAATCAATCTTTCACCATTAGTCCTTTCAAGTTATAAATCAAACGTTAGCCCTTCAAAGTAAACCGTTTGAGCACCGTTTGCCGTTTTAAGCTCATTAATCGTTTTAAAAGCTTACGTTCTTCAACGACAACAAAGATTTCAACGTCAATTAATTTTTGTTTTACGGTTTCTTTTTGATTTTGTAAAATCCCGCGAAAGATTCCATTTTTTTCTCGGTTTTAATCAAAGATTTGTAAAATCCCGTGAACATTAATTGCTTTCAATCCACAACAACAATCACTTTACCTACTTAAGATCCGATATCCATTCACAACATCACAATGTCAAATACCAATACCAATTTGCAAACACAAACATCAAGTGTTCTTCAAAATGACACAGCTTCTTTGTGTTCGACTTCTAAAGTTCAAGAGAAGACACAACTTTCAAGAATTAAATGCATGAAAAGTCTTCGAGCAATTCAGTCACAACTAAAGTTTCTCACAGATACTTTACAAGATTTTGGTACCATGCCTATCTTCAAGAGAACATTCTCTCAAGACTTGGATTTACTAGAAGATCATCTTACCAAAGAAACAATTTCTCAGACTGATTGCAAGACTACTTTGACAAAACTCAGAACAACGTTTGAAAATGCTTTCAGTTCAGAAATCAAAGTGCGAATGCAGAATTATACAAGATATGATGCTCAATCATTTTACGATGCAATGATCTTTAACATGGATTCCCTCGGGAAATACATGCTTGAGTTAATTCTTCGTCAACAACGAACTCCACAATTGTTGAAACAAAAGAAGTTGATGCAAACACAAGAAGATCATTCAAATCCAATTCCAGCATTGAATGTTGATTCATTGAAGGTTGATTTAGTTGTCATACAAAACACTTGTTCTGAGAAAGAAGACAGTAATTCAGAGAATGCATCCAACAAATTAGTAAAGGAATGCAGCTTGAATTCTGAAACAAAAGATGTGCATGCAATCAAATACAAGATGTCAAAAGCAAAAGAAAGATGCATGGCATATTTTCGATCTCTTCATTCACACCTTCAAGTTCTTTCAAAAGATCAGACTCAAAAGGCACTCGCATCGAACATGGATTCAAACGGGAATTCATGTCACTCTTTGGTCAAGATGTTGATACTTTCACAAGAACAATGCTCCTCAACGTAGATTGATTCCCGTATTTTTAACCCTTTAATTATATAAATATATAATAAATATATAAATATAAGGATATAAATACGTAAGGATAAGAATCAATAGTAAGTATTCCAAGAGGCTTTTAAAAGATTCGTTTTTATCCAAAACAAAATCCTTCAAAAATCTACCCGAAGTCGTAATCCCGACGAG
>BQNB010001054.1:0-72589 GCA_026074375.1 Tanacetum coccineum
GAAAACCATATACAACTTTGCTTACACCAATTTCCAGCACTAAGCGAAATGTCGAGTTCTAATCCTAGCTAAAACCAATCTATCACAACTCTTGTATGCTAATTACACCACTTTATAACAACTCACAACTTTGCATCACTTCACGACTTCTCTTTGCTTCACAACTTCTCTTTACTTCACAACTTCTCTTCTCTTCATAACCAAGACACTACTACGATCACACCAATCTAACACAACTTATTATGATCACTACGATCTAACTATACTTTTAATGATCACCACAATCTAACTATTATACACAACTACATTACACACCTTCACAATATACACAAATGATTTACAAGATCTAACACAACTTCACAACAACACCAACTAAACTATAACACTTCTTGCCTTGATGATAAAAAGTATTCTTCTCTTGCACTTAAGGAATTAAGCTTGGATCACTTGGAAATAAAGCTTTATGATTAAATGATCAAAGGATTGTAGGAGAGTATTAACTGATTTAGAACAGAAAGAAAGTGTGTGCAAAAGGTGAGAAAATCAGTGGGGAATAGTCTAATATTTATAGGCAAACCGAGTTGCCTTTTTGTCTAGGCTGTAACACCCCCAAATCTGGGTAGCAGCGGAATGTTGAATATCCGAGGGCGTTATTTCATAGATCAATAGCACAAGATATGAGAACGACCACTAAACGTGCCGTTTAAAAAGATACATTGGATTCAACAAAATACGTGTTCATTACATAAGCTCATGGCTTTAAATTGTTTGACAACATAAGTAAAGATTTCGGTTTAAATGTAATACGTCCCAAATATTTAATATTGACTCTCCACAGAGTGACCCCCAATGTATCTTGGCACCTCGTGCCTTATTGACCTGAGAAAAACATGCTTAAAACTTCAACATAAAGTTGGTGAATTCATAGGTTTATGTATGTAAATTGTAGGACCGCAAGATTTCAAAGTATATGATTAAGCAACAAATGCAAACATCATAAAAAGTAATTACATTTTCCTAAGCTCATGACACTAAAGCTCAACGTATATGAATGCAATAAATTGCCAACATTTGCCCATGAATGATGTTCTAACCCGCAACATCCCAAATCCGACATGGTATACGTTTGTTGTCCGGCAGACCGGCACAATGAGCGCTACTCACCCAAACAAGGATGTCAATCCTAAATAGATTTATTTATAACATTTGTGCTCGCAATCTTGCAATTAACAGTTCATGATAAAAGGGCATAATGGGTTATCGCTACTTAGGCAAACACGTAATCGTAGTATAAAATGTACACTTGCGTCCAATTTGTAAAACAAAGTATGTTCTTACCCCAACGATGTAAATCATTTAAATAATTATAAAACATAGGGCTACGAACTCACCTTGGTGAATAGTCCTCTGAAAATGATAAATATATCCAAGTATAGCAATGAATCACACCGTCAAATACCTAAGCAAATACGACCAGTCTTAGTTTACAAGTTTAGGCTAACGACTCAATGCATAAACTACAATAAATTGCTAGTTTATATATACTGTTATCACTTGTGTGGTGGTGCACCTATTTATTCTATTTGAATTCACTTGATGGCTCTTGGAAAGGTATACGATCACACGCGTTCTAGTTTACGTATAAACGTTATTAATAAATATTCATATTTATTAAGTTGTGTTTCCACTCATATAATATCCAAAAAGTATTATAATTTGTCCGTAATGTTAAGTGTTTTCAAAAATCACTTTCGTTTATAAAATACCCTTAGGTTTTCTATAATTACAAATACATACCCTATGTTTATGAGAATATAGTATTTACACTTTAAACCCTTAGGTTTCCAAAATTACACTTTTAGTCCTTCAACTTTTCAATAATTACACTTTAAGTCCTTATATATTTCAAATAGCCCCTTAAGTTTTAGAAATGTCAAAACAACCCCTAAAGTTTATAGTAAATAGTTTTGACGGTTTTAACCCTCAACTTTAAAAAGTTACACCTTTAGTCCCTTAACTTGTAAAAATCATATTTTGAGTCCGATTAAGTTTTAGCAAGTGGCATTTGGTTTTAATGGACTCCAATAAGCCATATAAGCTGGGTCAGCTTATAAATAAGCTCGGATGAGCTTATTTTGGCTTGTTGGGCCTTATTGGACTCCAATAAGCCATATAAGCTGGGTTAGCTTATAAATAAATAGTGACGAATAATAAGAGTCATAAAATGACCTGAATTTGTGAAATGTTACAGTCTCCACCCGTTAAAAGAGCTTTATCCTCAAAGCTTAAGACCTTGTAGTGGATGACGACGCCTGGTTTGTGAAAAGCTGTGGGTATTTTTGTTTGAATGATCGTGTTTACACAAAAGGTTTACGTATAGTTTTCGAGGAAATCATGTATATGACTTAGTGTTCACAGGTCGGTCCCAAGTTTTCATTTTTAATGAATACACCTAACCCTTAGCTTGTGCTTAAATTACTTGTAGTCGTGCCTTTATTTTTTAACACCTCACATAGGTCATTATTATACGCAAATAAAGTTTGCATGTAACATTGTTTGTACTTATTTTCTTTTGTAACTTATTTTTGCCTAAGCTCACGTAGCTTATTATTTACAAGTTAGCGTGACATAATGACTAGTAAATAAAAGAAAACAAATATAGTATGAAGTGTATAGTTTGAACGCGACTTACAATGAGTTCTAAGGTTTATTTTCGAGTGTATGCGAGTATTGTGGCAACCTACGTGCGAAATACACGATCAACAACCAAACCCTAAGCTTCAAAGCTTTGTAACACCCAACCTTAGCTCGTGTATTCCTTGTGAACTTGTATGAAAAGCCTTAGTGTTGTGCGTTTTTTGGGTTTTTGAAGGAAAGTAAGAAAGGTGTTTGTTTGCGTTGTATAACCTGTAGACCAAGGATGAAACTAGTTTTATTGTTTTTCTTGTTTGAGTGTTTGTGAGTTGTAAGAGTGTTAAATGGTAAGTATGGATAAGAATTTATAGGAAAGAATACTAGTTACATATTCCTAGTCCCAAACAAACCAAAACCGGCCCTAACTAGATGGTTTTGTGGTTTCTAGTAGCCTCACATTGTTTCTTGTTAAACCACTTAGGTGCATTTCTTAATTACATGATCTAAGTACAAGATTTACCAAGATTTAGCAAAATCTTAAGGTTTGTGTATGTACATGCATGTTGCCGGTTATCCAAGGGAGTAAAGAGAGCAAAATGGTTATTAACCATTGTGTATTTTCTTAATCTAGGGACATGTTGTACAAGGTTTAATTACATAGGATTTGTACATGTACTTAAGGATCATTAGAAGATTTCTAGGTGCTTTTGTTTCCCCATAATCGGCCCTAGTGGGTATTAACACAAGATTTTATTTAATTTTATGTTTAAGGTTTAAAAGTGGGTATTGGTTTGAGTTTAGGTAAGTCTAGGTATTTCCGGGGTGTGTCTAAATGTATTTTATTGCGAAACGTAAACCTTTTACGTGACCAATAAAAATAAAATACGCAAAGTTAATAATTATCTTCTTAATAATTATATAACACTTGTTTGACGTAAACCTTAATTTATTTGGTGCCCGTTTACGTTAAATGATTATTCTTAGTCTACGCGAAAAAGTTACATTAAAAGTAAACGCATATCGTACCAAAATAAATAGTGACGAATAATAGGAGTCATAAAATGACTTGAAATTGAGAAATTGTTTACATTCTCCACCATTAAAAATGCTTGTGTCTTAAGCTTAAGACCTTGTAAGGATTGACGACAGCCGGCGGTTTGTGATAAGTTGTGTGGTATTTTTGGTTTTTTGATCGAATCTTCGCGTTCACAGGTGAATTCAGAAACCTTATCCTAGAGTCTACAGCGAACCTTAACCAGTGGTATCCGGCTTCGTTTTAATTGTTTGATCTCTCGGTCTATGATTTCAATGGGCTCTTCCACAAACTGGAGCTTATCGTCAACATGAATTCCTTCTAACGGCATGACTAATGGTTCATCAGCGTAACATTTCTTCAGATTAGACACATGGAAAGTATGGTGAACTCTGCTCAACTCTTGAGGAAGTTCCAGCCTGTAGGCAACTTTCCTAACTTTGGCTAACACCTTGAAAGGTCGGACATATCTCGGGTTCAACTTACCCCGCTTACCGAAACGTACAACCCCTTTCCAAGGTGAGACCTTAAGCATAACCCTATCCCTAACTTTGAACTCTATTAGCTTTCGCTTCAAATTAGGGTAGCTCTTTTGTCAGTCCTGAGCAGCTTGAATTCTTTGCTTGATCAGGACAATCTTTTATGTTGTTTCTTGGATCAATTCCAGGCCAATCAGTTGAGCTTCTCCAACTTCAGCCCAGCACACAGGTGATCGACATTTTTGGCCATAAAGTGCCTCATAAGGTGCGGCCTTTATCCTATCGTGATAACTGTTGTTATATGAAAACTTGGCTAATGGCAAATGTTTAACCCATCATTTGCCAAAATCGATCACGCAAGCACGTAGCATGTCCTCAAGAGTTTAGATAGTTCTCTCGCTCTGGCCGTCGGTTTTTGGATGATACGTAGTGCTCATACTTATATCTGTACCCAAAGCTTTCTGAAATGATCTCTAGAAGTTTGATGTGAATCTCCCATCACAATCCCAGATGATTGAAACATGTATTCCATGCGTCTTATTAGACGATCCTGTTCAGTACAAAGACCTTCCAAGTTTTCTTGTCCTATAGAACATTCTCCCATATTGGCAAGAAGTGAGCACTTTTTTGTAAGTCGATCCACAATCACCCAGATGGTGTCAAAATCGTGTGACGACTTAGGAAGCTTGATGATAAAATCCATCGTGATATTATCTCACTTCCACTCGGGTATTGCTGGTTGTACTAACAATCCTGATGGCCTCTGGTGTTCGGCCTTGACCCTCACACATGTCAAGCACTTGCTAATATAGGTGGCGATGTCGGCCTTTATGTTTGGCCACCAATAAAGCTACATAATTTCTTCACATCTTGGTACATCTTTTCCGAACCGGGATGGATAGAGTATTTTGACTTGTGAGATTCGTGCAAAATCACGAATCTTAAATCTCTATAGCAAGGTAACCAACTCCTGCCTTGTAAACATAAGGTTCCATCGGCATGTGGTTCCAATCTTTCCTTGGGTATATCCCTTATGATTATACCGCCTACGTCTTCATTCACGAGATTCTTTGGTTTATGTGCTTCGATCTGAGCTTCCAATATTCGTTTGGGAAGATCCAAGCTAATTGTCATAACTAAGGCTCGAACCCTTAATGGCTTAATCCGTTCTTTACGGCTCAACGCATCGGCCACTACGTTTGCCTTCCCTGGATGATAACGAATATCGCAATCATAATCACTTAACAATTCTAGCCAACGGCGTTGCCTCATGTTAAGCTCTTTTTGATCGAGAATGTGTTGTAGGCTTTTATGGTCGGTGAACACGGTGCATCTGGTTCCGTATAGATAGTGTCTCCATATCTTTAGGGCAAACACCACCGATCCAAGTTCTAAATTCTCGTAAACTTTTAGTTGTCGAGAAGCATAATCAATCACCTTCTCTCTCTGCATCAATACAGCATCTAAACCCTTGTGTGACGCATCACAGTAGACCACAAAGTCTTCGCTTCTTTCAAGTAAAGCCAGAATTGGTGCACTGCACAACTTCTGCTTTATTAACTGAAAAGTGTTTTCTTCCTTTTCTCCCCAGTCAAACTTGATTCCTTTCTGAGTAAGTTTCGTCATTGATTTAGCAATTTTCGAAAATCCTTCGATGAACCTTCGATAGTAACCAGCAAGACCTAAAAATTGGCGGATCTCCGTTGGTGTCTTAGGAGATGCCCAATCTTTGATAGATTCTATCTTGGCTGGATCTACATGTATGCCTCTGTTATCAATGACGTAACCGAGGAATTGTACCTTCGGAATCCAAAATTCACATTTTGAAAATTTGGCATACAACTTCTCTTTCTTAAGCAATTCTAAAATGGCCTTGAGATGTTCTTCATGTTCTTTCTCGTCCTTTGAATAAATAAGTATGTCATCGATGAAGACAATTACGAACTTATCTAAGTAAGGCTTGCACACTAGGTTCATGAGGTCCATGAATACCGCAGGTGCGTTTATTAGTCTAAATGGCATAACCTGGAACTTGTAATGGCCATACCGAGTTCGAAATACCGTCTTTGGAATGTCTTGCTCTTGCACTCTAAGCCGGTGATATCCTGATCTCATATCTATTTTTGAATAAATATTGGATCCTTGAAGTTGATCAAACAAATCGTCGATCCTTGGGAGTGGATAATGATTCTTTACTGTCAGTTTATTTAACTTACGGTAGTCGGTGTCATTGCACATCCTGATATGACCCATCCTTCTTTTTGCGAACTAGACGGGGCTCCCCAAGGCGAGGAACTAGGTCTTATGAAGCCCTTGTCGAAAAGCTCTTGCAGTTTTTTCGATAATTCCTTCATTTCGGATGGAGCCAATCGATACGGTGCTCGAGCTACGGGCGCGACTCCTGGAATTAAGTCGATCTGGAATTCCACTGGTTGAGCTGGAGGAAGACCCGGCAAGTCCTTGAGAAACACTTCAGGAAAATCTCAGACGATTGGTACGTCCTTAAGTGGCTTTCCTTCCGACTTGTCCTCCTCTTTCTTGGCAGATATCTGTGCCAAAAAGATCTGACATCCTTTTGCCATGTACTCTTGAGCCTTTGAACATGAGATAATGGTCAATCGAGATTATTTCCCGTTGTTACTTTTGTTACTATGAAAAATCAAAGTAATTTCATTCCATTGGGAAATTTTGAACTACATAGCTTCTCAATCACATACGGTCACGGCCTGTTGATTGATAAGTGTTAGACCCACTTAACCCCTCAACCCCACCCTACTAAACCACCCCCCCTAAATAAATATCGTTTGTACCTAAAATAGCCCAAATAAACCCAAAACAGACCAAAAATAGCAAAAATATGCTTGTATTTGTGTTTTGTATGCAGGTACGGATATATCAAAAATCACAAGAAAACAGTCAAAAAATGAGCAAGCACAGACACGGGAATCAGAAGAGTACAAGAAAAGCCAAAGATCAAAAGCCGAGACGAAGCCAAGAAAAGTCAAAAGTCAGTCATAGATGGATTGTTGTCATAAATTGTCGTATGTAGTCGCGTCGAGCGCAAACGGGCAGCGACTAGAGTCGTTTTCTGAGCGATGCTGTAGCAAGAGAGTGTCAAAGGGATGCGGTCGCGCCATCTGAGTTGGATCAGGTGTGCTCACTTTGGTCCCTCAACTCTCACAACAGTCCCAAAAAAATGTCCCCTACACCCTTCTTGGGTCTTTAAAATACCTTAATGGGCCAAATAAAAAAAAAAAAAAAAACAAAACCCCCCCATCCCCATACCCGGATCCTAAAAGCCCAAAACAAAGCCCACTTTCCTTTAATATAAACCACAAGGGCCAAACTTGCAATTTTCTAAAGTTATTTATAACTAGAAAAGAAGAAAAGGAAGAGAGGGGCTAGAATGTAAATTCTCTTTGAGAGAGACTATAACAGTTTTATCTGAGATCACTACGAAAATTAGTGCGCGAACTCACTCATAGTGTTTACTTTTCAACCGTCGTCCCCCTTTCACCCCACCATGGTAAAACAAAGGGCAAAATGAAAATGATGGGCAAGGAAGTCAATTCAAGAGCTCGCAAGTACAATGGCAGGGTCAAAGAGGTCAAATCAATAGTCATTCATTAACTCTCAAGCTCAAAGTCACGTCAATCATGGAGAAAGCACAAATTCATATGGGTTTTTTTTGCTAAAACACTTACAAAAGAAACACAATGTCATCCAAAAGGGAATGACACGCTGGCAATCTTCAAGTGTCCACACAATGATCCAACGGGCTTACAATAGCTCCTCCAATGATTGGGAAATGAATGGCAGAGATTGAAGGATTGAAGAGCAAGGCAAGAGGGCTAGAATCTTCTTTGTTCACCTATAAATAGCCCTCACCTCTCACACACGAGATATCTAGTTTTTTTACAAGTAGCTTTTAATTTAGTTGTAGCTTAAATCTTAAATTCTTAGCTTAATGATGTTTTAATCTTGTAATTTTCCTTTAAAAGTATTGTAAGCAAGTTTTCTTTTAATGAAATTCAGTTTTTCTTAATCTCTCCTAATTTCTTTTTCATAAGCTCTCTTAACTAAGCTAAATTCTCTCAATAAGCTCTTAATAAGCTCTTTCAGTCTATAAGTGAAAAGAGCGTTAATAATTCAGGAATTAAAGCCTTTCTAAACCTAAAAACAGTCTAATTCAATTACTATGGAATGCATTAGAATTAAGTTTTGGAAGGGGATCTTAACTTGAAGATATCCAAGGACTTATTACCCCTAGCTTTTTAATAAGTAGGGAGCTGTAGCTGCTTCTTAATGGTGTCCTTTTTGTTTAGTAAAGGATCAAGGTAAGCTTTTTTCTCTTTTTTTCCCTTCTTCTCTAATTTTAGTGTAAACTGCCTAGTTATAACTTTAATGCTTATTATTTCTTATTTGCTTATTCTCTTTGCTTATTAGAACTTATTTTAGTTTTATTTAGCTTAATAACCTTAGATGTTCATTGTTTTTTGATTTTGATAGATTAGATCTTTGTTTTTCATAAATTTGTCATAAAACTTATAAAAAGTCAAAAATATTAGAGTGGATTCTTAGATCTTGCATTGTAGCTTAATTCAGTAGTATAATTTGCTTAAATTAGTTGTTAAAAGCCCCTAGTTATCTGGTCTCATAGCCTTGTTGATTAGTTTTGAAATTTAAAGCTTATCTAAAATTCTGTCAAGTGGTAAAGGGGTGTTTGGCATAAGTATGTTTGACCTCCTAAAGTCAAAAGTTTTTGTGCAAATCTTTTTAGATAGCTTTGAATTTAGTTATAAACATTAGGAATTGAGTTTTCATGAATTAGATTTAAGAATTTAAAGAATTTGAGCTTATATTAAGTTTGACAGCACCAGGGGAGTTTTTCTTAGAATTTCACTTGTGCAAATTTTGATCTAAGCCCTCAAAGGCTTAGATCTTGCTTGCAACTTGTTTATACACTCTATTTGAGTGTGTTTAAGTGTAGGTTTTCCCTTAGGAAACCTGCACTTGTGAGTTGCACTTGTGCAAAGTGCAACAGTACTAACTAGAAGTTAGTACTGTCACTTTTAGCTTATTTCTTAGTTAAGTAAAAGTAGGATTTAGTTGCTTAGATTCAAGTAGGGTTAAGTCTAGGTATAGCTTAATATAGATTAGGCCTTAAATTTCATTTTCTAGCTTATTTTCCTAGTCTAATTTAGCTGTCAAAAGTCACAAAATTCATAAAACACTAAAAACAGTAGGAACTTAAGTAGAATCTTAATTGTTAATTTGGCTTATGAGTCTAGATTTTTACAGCTTATAGGAGATAGAAGATTAAGTAGTTGAAGACTAAGTGTGCGCCTTAAGTTGTAGAGTTAAGTTTAGCTTATTTAAGGTTTTTGCTTAATTGGATTTTGCAGAGAATCTTGAGATGTTTGCAAGTCGTAGCTAAGTTTAGCATTTTCTTTATCATTTTAAGTTGCTTTAAGATGTTTCCAGTTCTATGTGTAGAGTTGCACGCTTTTTGCATATCTAGGTTAGGCACATCATCATGAGTGCTCATTAGAAGAGATTCCATTTTTTATTGTGTTGGATTTGAGCTTTAAAATAAGCTTGTTATAGCTTTTAAAGTGAAATTTAAGCTAAATGTCCCATTCACGTGGGTAAAGTAGCTTTTTATAAGCTGTTTTAGCGCTTATTTCTAAGTTTTAGGTTAAGTCCCTCGTTCTAGAACAATTGGTTTTGATTAAGATAAGAAGGATTGACTTATGTGCAAGATGACGCGTAGTTGCTAAAGAGTGAGATCTACCACGCGCGAGCGATTATGGACGCGGTAGAGTTTGTCGCATCGCTGTAGTGTTGTGACGTGTGTGTTGTTCAGAAAACGATACACTATGCAAGAGATGGAGATACGTAAGATAATAGTATAGGACAGAAGGAGAAAAAGGGGTGTCATGAGGCTCCTCCTATACTCGAAACCTCAGACTACCACTCGACCTCCCACGCACACAACACTAAGACTTAGATCATGTGTGGCTCAGTGCGAGAGAGCGCATCAATCAGTATGTTTGTACAAGTAATACACTCGTAAGATATAGTCTATGTAGATACACGTTCATTTAGACTCGGATTCTGTTTGTTTGAAGTAGTATGTGGGGGTGTAGATGCTCCTACTAGTTATAGTCGCTCTCTGTATCTAGAGGGATTATTCGTTTTAGTGATTATGTGGTGTGTTTCATTATTGTTGAGATGTTGTGAGTTTCTGCTAGTATAGTACTGTTGGGTTTTTCCCTGAATTTTTTAGGATGTTTTTCCAATTTAAATTTTATTTTTTATAATTTTTCGAAAGTTAAAATCTTATAAAATCAATAAAAAATAGAAAAAGTTTCAGTAAAATACCAAAAGAGAATGTATTGATTTTTTCTAATTTTATAAAAAATAGCTTAAGGTTTACATCCAGTAAAATCATGTTCACACTTTTTAGATCTTAAATTTCATTTTCTAGCTTTTATTTTAAATTTTAAAAATAGAATTTTAATAATAAAAATAGTTTTCTTTGCTTTTATAATATTTTGAGAAAACTACAATTTTTGGAGTCCCGAATCATGATGCGGCGCATAAGAGGGTTTGGGGGAGATATAGCTACTTGTTTGGTCCTTTTTTAAAAATTTGCGGGTTTTAAGCCAAAAACCGAGTATCATTAGTTCCACAGCCTATCGCAAGCTGCCAAATTTGTTGAACGAGTTTTCTGTGGTTGTCGTACATTTTGAGCCAAAACCCGAGTATACAGATTTTACAGTTGAGCCATTTTTCTAATCAGATTTAACGAAGAATTGTTAGATTTGGCATCAAAATGTGGGAAATGGAACGCGGGTTGGCTTTAAACCCGCAAATTTTTAAAAAAATGGACCAAAAGTGTTATACCCGGTAAAGATAGTGGATCAAAATTGTAGTTTTCTCTAATATTTTAGACTTTTCTAAGCTTAAAAATCATTTTTCCAAATTTTTATTACTTAATTTGCTATTTTTTAAGATTTAATAAGATTTAATTAGATTTTAATTCATAATAAATTCAAAAATAATCAAAAAAAATGTTTTTCTTTTTTTCCTAAAATTTTCTTTTGTCTTATCTTAGGTTTAGAATTTTAGTTTACATTTTTAGGGGTTAATTTTAGTTTACTTGCTTAATTGTCGCGTTTAATTCGTTTCCCGGTATTTGTTAAGTGCTTTAGTTGTTTATTTTTAATTAGTAGTTAAAGAAAACCAATCAATCTTCGAACCCATTCAAATCAATATCCAATATCAAGCGAGGTTTCAATTTCTCAAATCATTGAGAAAATGACCCGGGATCCAGTCTGTAGAATACGTGTTTCCGCTCGGTAAAGATACGTATATTATATATTATATATTTTAATAGACGTGAAATTTTCCTTTGTATGAGAGGAATTTTCTTCTCAGAGAGAGCTTCTTTGTTGAGAATATTATATATTAGTTATTGTATAGCGTATCAAAATTTTTGGCGCCTAAGACTTGTTCACATGAAGAATCCTGTGTCTAAAAATTGCCGGGGATTTACTGGTTTGAAAACAACGATCTCTCACGTTTAAGTGTTTGTTGATAATATTTGGAAGATCCTTCGTCCTCGAAAGTTTCATTTTTGTTAAACTGTTTTATGACAAAATCCAAAAAATAAGAGACTCTGAGAGAAATATGTTAGTGAGAGATAATGTAAGAGAAGAGAATATACTTTTCTTTTCTTTATCAAAAATTTAAAAAAATTGTCCTTTAAAAAAGAAATTAAACAAACAAAGTTGGTAATCGAAAACAAACAGAATTTGGATAGAATCCGTAACAGATGTGTGAGTTATTATCATAAATAAGTTCCGGTGGCTTGCAAAAAGTTCCCAATTCGAACCCAAAGATTAATTACTACACTAGTTGGCCACAAGTTTATGTTCTTTTAGCGATATAGTGCGGCACACCTTAAAGAAGAAATTTTAGTAGGGGAAGGCGTACGTGAAGTAGTTGATTATTTGGTTTAAGTCTCTTTCGTGTAACCGTTAAAATTTGTTGTTGCTAAAAAATTAAAAATCCAAAAAAAATTAGTGTAAAATTTTTCTGTTAATTCTAGATTTTTCCTTTTTAAGTGCATGCGCACTCGCTCGCAAACTCGTAACCGTAACCGTCGTCAACAACAACAAACCCTTCCGGTTGTTGTTGAACCTTGCATTTTACAAGAGCCAATTCCCGGACCAACCATAGTCGCGATGGCGGATCGAACTATGGAGGAATTACTCCGTGCACCCACCGAGGGTTACGGAGAGGCTATTGTTTTACCCGAAATCAATGCCGATCACTTTGAGATCAAAACTAATTTGCTTCAATTGGTTCAAGCGAACCCGTTTCATGGTTTAGAAAATGAGAATCCTCATGCTCATATTAATAGTTTCAAAATGATTACTTCGACCTTACGTTTTAGGAATGTGCCTAATGATGTGATTAAGCTCATGATATTTTCTTATTCGCTCCCGAATTTCAATTTGGCTGTTGGGACAAGTCTCTCGTTGGTGTGTATCTCCGAGAGCGATATCCTGCGCGTTGAACCAATCTTTTCTGTGAGATCCAGTGTAGTATATAAAGACTAATTCCACATCCTTAGGAGAATTCTGTGAGAAAATTGTTGTCTTCGTTGTTCAAAGAATTCGATGAGAATTGTCTATTACGCTGTGAAGCGTGGGAACGTTTTAAGGGTTTGCATGTTGCTTAGATCTTGGCGTGCCTCTGTCTCAAGACGGAATATGCGGGGAGTTTTCAGACACTAGATAGAGAGAGAGAGTGCACGCTCTTTATATGGTTTAACGGAACGAGAACGAACAAGACTCCTTAAATTCCGCGGCGGGTGGTAATTTGTTAAGTAAGACTACTAGGGAAGCTTTGAATATAATTGAAAACAAGTCAAAAGTGCGTTATTCGAGAAACAAAACAAATGCTTCTAAGGTTAATTCTAGGGAAAATGTTAGCAAAACGGATGAACGAATTGACAAACTTGCGGATCAACTTTCGACCTTAGTCGAGATTGTTTCTAAAAAGGTTGTTACTCCCGCACCGGTTAAGGCGGTTGAGGAAAATTGTGTTACTTGTGGTGGAGCTCATGCATGGTATAATTGTCCGGCTACCGACAATAACCAAAACGTTTGTGCTACCACGGGAACTTATAATCAACAAGCCCCACCGAATCGAGTTAGTAATCAAATGGCACCACCTGGATTTGCGCCGGTGCAAAATCAAGGTCAAAATAGGAATTATAACAATCAGGGTCAAGGGAATAATTTCAATCGAGGGAATAATTTTCAAAATCAAGGTTTTCAAGGTCAAGTTAATCATGCTTCGAATTTTCAAAACCAAGGTTTTCAAAATCAACCGTTTCAAATGCCTAATAATCAAGTGAACGATTTTTCAAATGATTTTTCGAATTACAAGAAGTCTAATGATCAAACGATTAGGAATTTGCAATACCAAATCACTTCGATGAAAGGAGAGTTAAAGAATGAGATTCAAACTACCATTAAGAATCAACAAACCGCTTTGATGAGTCAAAATAATGCTTTTCAAAACACGTTGCAAAATAATCTTCAAACCATGTTAAGTAGTTTCTTTCAAGCCCAAGCCTCACCTTCGGGTACTCTTCCGAGTAATACGATTCCTAACCCGAAGGGCGAGATGAAAGCAATCACTACCCGAAGTGGTGTAGCTTACGAGGGACCCTCGAATCCAACTAAACCTTCCCCGAAAAAGGTAGTGGAACGAGAGACCGAGGAAATAACGAATGAGGAGCAAAATGATTTCCAAGGAAGTACCGCTCAAATCCCACCTCCGGTTATCCCTAAACCAATTTCGGAACCCAAGATTCTGAAGACTTTACCAAAATTAACTCCGATTCTAGAACCCGAGATTCCGAAGACGGTACCTAAGGCAAATATTCCTTACCCTTCAAGACGAGACAATCAAAAGAATCGAGAAAAAGCTTCATACCAAAAAGAAAAGATTTTTCAAATGTTTCAAGATTTGCGTTTTGATATAAGTTTTGCGGATGCTTTGTTTTTAATGCCGAGATTTGCTCCTACGATTAGGGATTTGTTAATGAATAAAGAAAAGTTGCTCGAATTAGTGAAAATTCCATTGAATGAGAATTGCTCGACGATGCTCCTTAAAAAACTTCCCGAAAAGCTAGGAGATTCGGGTAAATTTCTTATTCCTTGTGAATTCCCGGGAATGGAGATATGTCACGCCTTGGCTTATCTTGGTGCGAGCATAAATCTAATGCCCCTTTCGATTTGGAAAAAACTTTCTTTGCCCGAACTTTCACCGACTCGAATGACTTTAGAGTTAGCGGACCGATCCATAACTTACCCTAAGGGTTTAGCCGAAGACGTCTACGTTAAAGTTGGAAAATTCCACTTTCCCGCCGATTTTGTAGTTGTCGATTTCGAAGCTGATCCCCGAGTACCTCTTATACTTAGAAGGTCATTTTTGAAAACCGGTCGTACCTTAATTGATGTTTACGAAGGAGAAATCACCCTCCGTGTTGACAACGAAGCCGTCACTTTCAATTTAGACCAAACCATGAAATATTCCTCTACGGATGACAAATCGGTAAACCGAATTGACATCATTGATGAAATTTGTGAGGAGTATGCTCCGGAATTGTTAGGATTTCCTAGTGATGATTTTTCAAGTGGCAATCCCACTTCGACGTCCGAGCCGTTTACTTCCGAATTTACTTTGGAAGAAATTGATGCTTATCTTTATGACAAATCAATCTCTTTGGAAAGTGATCATGATGATTGTGATCCGGAGGAAGACATTTATGTGCTTGAACAATTGTTAAATGATGACCCGTTTCAACTTCCTCCGATGGACCTTAAGCAAAGTGAAGTTACCGAGGCCAAATCTTCAATTGAAGAGCCTCCGGAATTAGAGTTAAAAGATTTGCCATCTCATTTAGAATATGCTTTTTTGGAAGAAAACGATAAGTTACCCGTTATCATAGCAAAAGGTTTAAAAAACGATCAAAAAGAAGCTCTCATTAATGTTCTTAAATCTCATAAACGTGCCATTGCTTGGAAAATAACCGATATCAAGGGTATCGACCCTCGTTTTTGTACTCATAAGATTTTGATGGAAGACGATTGTAAACCATCGGTGCAAAGTCAAAGACGGGTGAACCCGAAAATTCATGAAGTCATTAAGAAGGAGGTGATTAAACTTCTTGATGCCGGAATGATATACCCGATCTCCGACAGCCCGTGGGTTAGTCCAATCCATTGTGTCCCTAAAAAAGGAGGAATGACCGTCGTTGCAAATGAAGAGAATGAATTAATTCTGACACGTCTAGTTACCGGATGGAGAGTATGTATCGATTATAGGAAGCTTAACGAAGCGACTCGTAAAGATCATTTTCCTCTCCCGTTCATGGATCAAATGCTAGAACGTCTAGCCGGCAATGAATTCTATTGTTTCTTAGATGGTTTTTCAGGGTATTTTCATATTCCAATTGATCCTCATGATCAAGAGAAAACAACTTTTACGTGCCCGTATGGTACTTTTGCTTATCGTCGTATGCCATTTGGATTATGTAATGCTCCTGGAACCTTTCAACGTTGTATGATGGCGATTTTTCACGATATGATAGAGAAGACTATGGAGGTGTTTATGGATGATTTTTCCGTTTTTGGAGATAGTTTTGATTCATGTCTTTCTAATCTTGAACGAATGTTAAAAAGATGTGAAGACACAAATCTTGTCCTTAATTGGGAAAAATGTCATTTCATGTGTAAAGAAGGTATTGTTTTAGGTCATAAGATATCTAAGTCCGGAATTGAGGTCGACCGAGCAAAAGTCGATGTGATTGCTAAACTCCCTCATCCGACTACCGTTAAAGGAGTTAGAAGTTTCTTAGGTCATGCAGGATTTTACCGTCGTTTCATTCAAGACTTTTCCAAGATTTCTAGACCAATAACTCATCTTCTCGAAAAAGACACACCATTTGTATTTTCTCAAGATTGTATCAATGCTTTCGAAACCCTTAAGAAGAAGCTTACCGAAGCTCCGATCTTAGTTGTCCCGGATTGTGTAACACCCTCAAATCTGAGCACGCAGCGGAATGTTTGAATATCCGAGGGCGTTACATTTTTTTGGATCAATAGCACAAGATCTGAGAACGACTATTAAAACGTATCATTTGAAAAAGATACATTGGATTAACAAAATACTTGTTTATTACATAAGCCTATGGCTTCAAATTGTTCAACAATATAAATAAAGATTTCGGTTTATAACAATTGTCCCCAAAATGTAATAAGACCCCAAATCTTAAGTGTTGACTCTTCAATTATTGACTTCCAATGTATCATCGCACCTCGTGCCTTATTGACCTAAAAAACATGCTTAAATCGTCAACATAAAGTTGGTGAATTCATAGGTTTATGTAAATCAATTGTAGGACCGCAAGAGTTCCAAGTGTATGATTAAGCAACAAATGCAAACATCATAAAAAGTAATTACAATACATTTTCCAAAGCTCATGACAACTGAATCCGACATATATGAATGCAATCTTATATAAGTTGCCAACAAGTGTCCGGTGAATGATGTTGTTACCCCCAACATCCCAAAATCTCGACATGGTATGCGCTCAGTATCCCCAAGTGGATAGCTAGTCACCGCCGGACGGGATTGTCAATCCCTAATAGATCTATCCATAACATTCGCGCCCACATAATGTAATTCCCAATCACATCTATGCAATTAACAGTTCATGATCATGGACATAATTTGTTTATGGTAACTCAGGCAAACACGTAATCATATATAAAATGTACACTTGCGCCATTTGTAAAACAAAGCATGTTTCTCACCCCAAGATGTAAATCATTTAAATAATTTTAAAACCATAGGCTATGAACATCACCTCAGTAAATCGTCCTCGTGGAAATTGATAAGTAGATATCCAAGTATGAATCACACCCGTCAAATGACCTAAGTAAATACGGCCATCTTAGTCTACAAATTTATGGCTAAAGACTCAATGTAAAAACTACAATAAATTGCTATTTATAAATACGTTAGCACCTTGTGTGATGGTTCATATAAGTGTTTATAAAATACTGTATTCCATCGTTACTCCTGTTAGTTATAATCATTTCCTACCAGGTAGTATATTGTTACTCCTGTAGTATAGTCATTCTACTGGTATTTTTTATTTATTTTATTTGATTTATATTAGTTCTTTTTTTTTTTTATTATTTATGTTTTTTTTTTATTTGTATATTTTTTATTTTTTTTTTTTTTGTCAAATAGATACTCCTAGTATATTAAAGTCATTAAGTCCTACTGTAAGTATATTATTCCACCTAGTAGTTATTAGTCATTCCTACTGGTAATAAATTAGTTAACTCCGCTTTGTAAAAATTGCATTTTTACTCCAATTAAATCCCACCAAGTGGCAATATGTTTAATTATGTGAAAATAAACCATATAAGCCGCCATAGCTTATAAATAAGCTCTAACGAGCTTATTATGGCTTAATGGGCCTTATTGGGCCCATTAAGGTCCATTAAGTGTTCTAAAGGTCCGTTTTAGTTTTAAAAAGTTCTAAGGCCTTTGTTAAGCTTATAAAGCTACAATAATCTGATTTGGATTACTAAGAAAGCTCACCGAGCTTATTTTTGCCTTAACTGCCCTTATTGGGGCCCGTTAAGTCCGTTTAGCTTTTTGAAAGGTTCAAAATTGATTTTAATAAAGTTCAAAAGTTACAATAAGCACACAGTGTCTGATAGTTGTCTGAGTAATAAGGTCTCGTGGAGCTTATTATAAATTAATTTCGACTATTGCCGTAAGCCCAAAGCTTCAACCCGATACAAAACCCTTTTAGGTTTCCCTTGGCTCTTTAGCTTATTTCCTATACGTTTTAACTCAGTTTAATCTGTCTTGGTTTCAGCTTATTGAAATAAGCCAATAAGCACTTGTTAATGGGCTTTCGGGCCCATTAATGACCCGAAAGGTTTTAAATCCATTTGGTTCGGCCCATTGAGGTCCAATAACTTTGTTTTAGTCCGTTAAGCACTTAGAAGGTCAGTTTGCTTATTTAGCTTATTCGATAAGCTAATAAGCCTACTGTTGGGCCTATTGGGCTCGATAGAAGCCCGGTAAGGGTTCTAGTGGTTCGGGCTTGATTTCTTAGGGTCCACTAGCTTATCTTAGGCTCATAATAAATCTTATAAGCCGCTTAAGCCCATAAATAAGCCGTCCTAGCTTATTTGTAGCTTATGGGTTTTGTGGGCTCACGAAGATGGGTCGCGAAGTCTAGTAAGGGTCCGAATGGTTTATTAGTGTCTCATATGGTTTCGTTAAATCGCCTAGCACCAAAACAAGGTGTCTAGCATTTCCTAATCGTGATCCATAACATGCAAACGTTCATTAATGTCGTATATATGTTTCCACACCACTACGTCACGTTTACAATAAAAGTTTACGCATAACTTTCGTGAAATTCGTTGGTACGTCTTAGTGTTCACGTATAGGTTTCCTTATACCCAAGGTTCCGAGTACCCATAATTTATGCGTGAAACATGTAAGCTTGTAGTTACTTTGTCTAAGTTCTCGCTCGGCGTAACCTTTATAATGATAACTGAGCTACATATAACTAGTAAGGAAACAAGTTAACAAAATAAACGAGTGGTGGTTAGTAACTTACAATGAGTCCTAGTCTCCATTGATTGGTAAGCTTTTAGACGGTAAACCCCGACTCGCAACGAACCTAAACGTGTAAACTTAATCTTACAAAGCTTGGATGATATATGCCCGAACCCTTAGCTCTCAGTACCTTCTTAACAACCCTTGTAATGCTAACTTAATTGCACTTGTATCTTATAAATGAAAATGTTTGGTCCGTGTATGAGATTCGTTTATGTAAAGCCTGAATACAGATAAGAAGAAAAGAAGAAGTTTATCTTAATTGAGAGAGTATTTGAAAGTTTTAGAAATGTAATATAAAAGAGTAGTTGAGTGAGTGTTTATTTATAGGCATTAAGCTAAGTTACATCTTTTAGTCCTAAAAAAACCAAACCGTGCCGCCTAGGGATAGTTGGTGTTATGGTGATTTCTATTACTCACATATGGTTTTAGGCTAAACCACACAAGTACCACTCTTAATGTCTTTGGCATGATGTACAAAATTTTGTTAATATTAGGAAAATCGTCAAAAGATTTGTGCATATCATGCATATCCGTAGCGCTTAAGGCCAAGCTAGGAAATACAAGCAAGTCATTGTCCATTGTGTAGTAGTCCTTAGGAGACCAATAGGACACATATTAATTACCTAGGATTTAGTACTAGTACTTATAAAGATCCTAGTTTGATTTTTGTTACTAGAAATCCACATGGACGATTTGTTTATGGTGATAAACAATTTTTATTCTGGCCTTTTGACTTGTACACAAAATAATTATACAACTTTGGTGTTTACGGGTTAAAAGTGAGTATTGGTTTAAGTCTAGGTAAGTCTAAGTATTTCCGGGGTGTGTCCAAATGTATTTTATCGCGAAACGTAACTCCTTTTACGTGACCAATAGAAATAAGAATATGAGAATTACATAATTATCTTCTTAATTAATTAATTCTAACATGGTTTGATTTAAACCTTTAATTTGTTTGATGACCTGATTACATTTCATTGATTATTTTTTTTATCTACGCGATTTTATCCTAATAGTAAAATATAAAAAAGAGAAAATGCTATCGTATAAAATAGATATTGATCATACTGGATCGTACAATGACAAGAAAATGAGAAATGTTTACAGTCTCCGCACCCTTAAAAGAGCTTTGTCCCAAAGCTTAAGACATGTATAGGAAATACGAAGCCCGGTATGTGAAGAGTATGGGTATTTTTGTTTTGAACGATTCTTCACATTCCCAAGTGAACTCAGCCCCTCCTAAGTCCAGCGAACCAAAACCAAAGGTAATCTGGCTTTCCTTCAAAATCGTTTGATCTCTCATTCCGACGATTACCACGGGCTCTTCCACAAACTGGAGCTTATCGCCAACATGAATTCCTTCTAAAGGCATGACCTAATTGTTCTTACAGCGTACACATTTGCTTCAGATTAAATACATGGAAAAGTGTGGTGAACACTGCTAAAACTCTTGAGGAAGTTCCAGCCTAGTAGCAACTTTTCCCAACTTTTTGCTATCACTATTGAAAGGTCCGACATATCTCAGTGTTCAGCTTGCCGTCCCCGATTACCGAACCGTACGACTCCTTTCAAGGTGAGACCGATGAGCATAACTCTGTCTCTAACTACCAAGACTCCATCGCTTTTCGCTTCCGATGCAACTTATGCTCTTTTGACGATCATGTGCCCGCTTTCATCCTTTGCTTGATCAGGTACGATCATTTTCCGTTGTTTCTGGATTAATACTGGGCCAAGTGCAGATGGCTTCCCAACCTCGGCCCAGCAACCTGGTGATCGACATTTTCTGGACCATACAGTGGCCTCATAAGGGGCGGGCCCTATATGCTAGCGTGCTAACTATTGTTGAATGAAAATCTCGCCAATGCAAATGATTAACCCAGCCTTTGCCAAAATCGATCACAGTAGCATGTCCTCGATGAGTTTAAATAGTTCTCTTGCTCTGGCCGTCAATTTTTGGATGATATGCAGTGCTCATACTAATATCTGTACCCAAAACTTTTTGAAACGATCTCCAGAAATTTGAAGTGAATCTTCCATCATGATCACAGATAATTGAGGCATGTATCCCGTGTCTTGCCACTATCCTGTTCAGGTACAACCTCGCCAACTTGTCTAATGGATCGTTCTCCCTTATTGGCAAGAAGTAAGCAGATTTTGTAAGTTCGATCCACAATCACTCCAGATGGCTGTTCGAAACCTGTGTGTACGACACTAGGAAGTTTGCTGATAAAGATCCATCGTGATATAATCGCCACATCACACTAGTTATTTCAAGTTTTACTAAGCAATCCCGATGGAGACCCTTTGATTTCGGCTTTGAAATCCCCCCTTGCACAGTCAGGCATTTGCTAACATATCTTGGCAATGGTCCAGCATTCATGTTGGCCACCCATATAATTTCTTCACATCTTGGTACATCATCTCGGAACTCGGGATGGAATAGAATATTTCGACTTTGGTGGATTCGTGCCATAATCACGGATCTTAAATCTCCATAGCAATGGTATCCAACTCCCTCTGTGCAACGATAGTGTTCCATCAGCAAGCAGCGGCTCCAACCCTCCCTGGGTAATCCCTCGGATTACAACCGGCCTACATCTTTAATTCACAAGATTTCGTCAGTTTCTGGGCTTCGGGAGCTGAGCTTCTAATATTCCGTTTGGGGAGATCCAAGACCAATTTTCCATAACTAAGGCCGAGACCCGCAGTGGCTCAATCCTACTTACCGCTACAGCGCATCGCCACTACTTTGGCTTTCCCAGGATATAACAATGTCAAAATCGATTCACTCAGTAATTCCAGCCAACGACTTTCTCAATGTTAAGGTCATCTCTGATCGAGAATGTGGATGAAGGCTTTTATGGTCGGTGAACCACAGGTTGCATCTTGTTCCGTATAGATTATGTCTCCATATCTTTAAGGCAAAACACTACCGATCCGAGCTCTAAATCATGAGTGTTAGTTCTTCTCGTGAACTTTTAACTGGAGAAGCATTATCAATCACTTTCTCTCTCTGCATTATCACATCACCTAAAGCCCTTGTGTGACGCAATCCACTGTAGAAGAGAACCACAAAGTCTTCGCTCCCTCAGTAAACCAGAATTGGGGCTACTGCACATTTCTGCTTTATTAAACGAAAAGCTTCTCTAATTCCTTTTCTCATCCCTGTCTGAACTTGAATCCACTTGCATAGTAAGTTTCGTCATTGACTTAGGCAATCTTCCGAAAATCCTTCAATGAACCTTCGATAGTACCCATCAAGAACTAAAAAATGGCGGATCACCGTTGGTGTCTTGGAGAATGATGCCCAATCCTGGATAGACTGCCATCTTGGGCCGGATCCACATGTATGCCTCTACTATCAATGACATGGTCCAAAATGAGTACCTTCGAAGTTCTCAAAATTCAATTTTGAAAACTTTGCAACAACTTCTCTTCTTAAGCAATTCCAAAATTGCTTTAAGTGTCTTCAAGCTTCTCTACGTCTTTGAATAAATATAGTATGTCATCGATGTAAGACGATTACGAACTACCAAGTATAGAATTTGCACCAACGTTCATGAGGGTCCATGAAAACGCAATGTGCGAATGTTTAGTTCCGAATGGCTAAACCTGAGAACTCTTATGGCCATACCGAGTACGAAATGCCGGCCTTATGAATCCCTTGTCATAAAGTTTCTTGTAATTGTTCTGATAATTCTTATTTACGGACAGGGTCCGAATTCGATTATGGTGCTCAGAGCTATATCGGGAGCGGCTCCGGGAATAAGTTCGATTATGGAATTCCACAGTGTCGAGCTGTGAGGAAGACCATGGGCAAAGATCCCGGGAAAGACTTCAGAAAATCTCGGACGAATGGATACACCTTTATCTGTTATTTGCTTCTGACTCATCCACCTCTTTCTTGCGGATATCAGTGCTATAAAAGGACCTGGCATCCTTTGGCCATGTTCACTTGAGCTTTTGAACATGAGATCACGACAACCGGGAGTTCTCTCCCGTTGCCTACTTTCGTTGCCAGCCAAAAAGTCAAATGTTTCAACTCCCGTGGTGTAATATTGAACAAGTTTCTCATCGCACACGATCACAGCGTGACATCTTCTTAACCAGTCCATATCGATAATGACGTCGAAACTACCCAGTTCTACGAGCATTAGATCTATGTTGGAAAGGATGGCCTATAAGAAATATTAAGGTGCAACCTCGTATAATTGTGTCCTATCCTGACTAATTCCATCAGCTAATTTGACAATCATAACAATTTCTAAGAAGTTGGGGCGATGTTTATCAAGGAACTAAATGCAATTGGATAATAAAACTTCTATAGGCACCAAGTTGAATAAGATAGATCATAGTGGTTATTTAAGAGGAACGTACCTGTGACGACATTCGCATCAGGGGTTTTCCCGTGCAATTTCCCCCTCTTCTTGCATTCCCAACTGCATTAAACCCATCCTTGTGCATTCCCATTCCTCACCATACTTTATCCTTTAGTTTCGGACAATCTCTCTTGAAGTGGTTCCCTGGGTGCTCCAACACTCAAAAACAACCATTTCCTTGGGAGTTTCCCCAATGCCCTTCTGAGTGTAAGCAGACATTTGTGTTACCAGTATTTACCTGCAATCGCGAGCAAAGGCCCCTATCTTAGTTGCACTTGTGGCTCCTCTGGGTGCAGCGGTCCATTGTGGTGGGAGATGGCACTTGTTGCACTTGGCAAAAGACCCACCATAAGGCTTCCTTTCGCATTGTCCCCATGCTGTGACGACTTTGGCGACATTATGCCTCGTTGTAGGGTTGCAGTTGGTGGCCGATTGGCTGTTTCTGGATGAATCATCACCTTCCTCTTGTTTTCAGATGCCTTTCCCGTAGGGCGGAGTTTCCTGAACCATCAAGCATTTGGCCAACTCATATATCTCATCCAACTCTTGGGTCTGGCAGACTTGACGTTCCCATAAATGTTGTCAGGAAGCCCACCGATGTACTTGTCCACCTTCTCGGTTTCATTGGCAAAAAACTTAGTACATATCAGGGTTAACTCTTGGAAACATTCAGTGTATGCTGGAACGTCGTTTCCCTTGACCTTTAGGTTCCACAGCTCGATTTCTAATTTCTTGATTACAGCCCTGCGGACAATACTTGTCCGCACATCTTTTTCATGAAGTACTTCCCAAGACATTGCATATTGCCTTTGGACCTAAGGGTTTCTTATCTAACCATTATTCCCACCAAGTCAAAGCAGCACCTAACAGGGTGCAGGGTGGCAAACGTACTTGATTCTCAACGGCACAACCACTGATATTGAAAACTGACTCCATCTTTTCAATCCACCGAGTTAAACCGACCACGCCTTCAGTCCCCTTGAAGTTCAAAGGTTGACACTTCATGAAGTCAGCGTAAAAACAAGGGCGCGCAGTTTGCACGTTCCTTCGGTTATCCCCGTGCGAACTGTGGCTTCCATCTCCATTGGTGGAGTTTCACAAAAGAGCTTGGTCAATCATTGCTTGGATGGATTCTGGAGTCATGTTGTTTGGGTTGGTGTTGTTACCAGGGGTATTTGGTCCTCTTCTGGTCGTAGATGTCATGATTTGTCTAGATCACAAAAGACAAAACATGAGGTTATATGACAGAATATAATAATGTATAGATGAGATAATCAACACAAGAGAGGTATATAATACCAAATAACACATCCATTTCATTCATAACTTTGAAAATTTTACATGAAATAGTTGTCGGAGTACACATAATACAATACAAAAGATCTAAGGCTATGCTAGCGGGGAAAACCCCTAATACTTAACATGCTTGTACAATGACCTAGCAAGATAAAATAACATAAATCACTAGATGTGACTGTCAGCATCCCTAGAAGCACATGGTGATCTATAATCCTAGCCTCCAGTCCTGGCTGTCCAGCTCTCCTCTGCTACTCTCGCAGTGCTAACAACTCAGCCTGCATGTCGCTCATCTCTCGCCTCGTATCTCTGATCACCATGAGAGTCTCTACCATCTAGTCCTGACGCCTATGGTCAGTCTTTTGAAGCGCTGCTAACTCAGCTTGCTGCATCTGAAAGCGAGTCTCATGTACCTGATGCTGTGTCTGAATGAGAGTACCCTACAGCTGGATCTGTGTCTGGTGTGCCTGGAGATAGGTCTCTTGTGTATACACATGATCACGATGGGTCTGAATCTCCTGATGAGTTTCCTGACTTAATCCTATCGAGTGAGCCCAAGCCTCTCGGGAAGCATAGGCCTCCTCCTCCACATCCATACTGTCTCTTGGAGAGTCATCCTATCCCTCATAAGTAAATCAACCCGCTGCGAATCCATATTGACTTGCTATGATATACGAGACCTACTATCCTGAGCATCCTCTAGTAAAGCATACAAGTCCTGTGTATCATGCTCATGGAACTCAGTTAGCTCTATGACCCTAGTATTAACCTCTCCCACGGTCATAAGTGCTATCTCTGGAACTGCCTCTGCCGGATCTACCCAAGTATCCCTAATACCGTACCCAACATCTCTAATCCCCTGTCGCCTCTCTTCAGCATCTACCGTGCTGACAAACCCATAATCTATCCCTCGACCTCTGGTAGGTCTAGCAGTGGAACTCTCCCCGACCTCGTATCTAGAGCCTAGAGTGGACAAATACAACCTCTTGCGGGGAGGCTGCTCAGACTCGGGAATGTCATCCCTACGGTCAACAGGTGGTGGTATGTATAGAGATGGTGGTAGTGGTGGTAGTGGTGGTGATGGTAATGCGGCAGTAACTGCATCAATGAGAGCCTGAGTGGATGCTATCCTGAGTGTCTGGATTTGGGTTGGACACCCAGATGATGGTAGTAATGGTGATGAATGTGCAGGTGGAGCTGTGCACCTAGCAAGGCGCTCTCCTGCAGAGGGTGGTGATAGTGAGATAGGGGGTGATGGTGATGGAGTAGTCATGGCTAGAAGTCTCTCGACCTCTGCCTCTGGTGGAAGGGATATGGAAGTCTGAGGCCGGACGGTAATCCTAGCCCTAATAGTAATGTCAGTGGAGGGTGGTGGTATGACAGGCTCTGTTCCCTCGGGTGGGAAAACAGGCTCATCAACAGGTGCAGCAATAGTAGAGTCGGCCGGAGCTATGTGCCCCTCCTCCTCCTCCTCCTCGTCCTCATCATCCTCATCCTCATTAGCGTCATCCCCAGATGAATCGCCGTCATCATCATCTCCATTATCTCCACCGTCCATAGGATAGTCAACCGGACCATCCTCTGTCTCATCATCCTCGTACTCCTCTGGATCCTCCTCGGGATCCGACTCAATAACATATCCGGGTGACTCAGTAGTAGGTGAATCAACAGGAGGTAATGGCTGCTCCTCAGCCGGGAACTCATGCTCATCCTCGTCATGAGGAACTGGCGGTGTCTGTGGATCCTCTGGGCCTGGTATGTAATCCGGTGATGGTGGGGCTACTGGCTGTAGCGGGAGTCCGTCGTATCCTAATACGATGACCCGTGGGATGCCTCCCTCAGATACCTCCTCATCATCGGCTCCCCAGAAGGCTCTGCCGGGCTCAGAGTCGGTGTAAACGGAAGTGTAGGTAACAGCAGATGTCGCAGAAGACATGATTACTGCAAAAAGCAAAATAACTTATATAAGTATTACTTATAGGAAAAATGGGTATGATATGTATGTAAGCTTTAATTATAAAAGTCTTATAGTAATATACGTAATATCATTTATATACACGTATATCAATCATGTAAGCACTTAGTACCCTACTAATGCTAAAACAATGCATGTCATGTAAGCATATATGTGCTAGATGTAAATAAGTAATGCATGTATGTCCCTCGCAAATCCCATTTGTGAAAACAGTGTTTGAAAATGGTTATAGTCCAGACAAAACTTTTGACCTGGTTCTCTATAACCTTGGCTCTGATACCAATCTGTAACACCCTCAAATCTGAGTACGCAGCGGAATGTTGAATATCCGAGGGCGTTACATTTACGGATCAATAGCACAAGATCTGAGAACGACTACTAAACGTGTCATTTGAAAAAGATACATTGGATTAACAAAATACTTGTTTGTTACATAAGCCCATGGCTTCAAATTGTTCAACAATATAAATAAAGATTCTGGTTTATAACAATTGTCCCCAAAATGTAATAAGACCCCAAATCTTAAGTGTTGACTCTTCAATTATTGACTTCCAATGTATCATCGCACCTCGTGCCTTATTGACCTGAAAAACATGCTTAAAACGTCAACATAAAGTTGGTGAATTCATAGGTTTATGTAAATCAATAGTAGGACCGCAAGATTTCCAAGTGTATGATTAAGCAACAAATGCAAACATCATAAAAAGTAATTACGTTTTCCTAAGCTCATGACACTGAAGCTCGACATGTATGAATGCAATATATTGCCAATGAATGCCCGTGAATGATGTTTTAACCCGAAACATCCCCAAATCCGACATGGTATACGTTCGTTCCCAGTGATAGCTAATCACCCGAACGGGGATTGTCAATCCCAAATAGATCTATCTATAACATTCGCGCTCACAATCCAGTAATTGACAGTTCATGATAAAGGGCTCAGTGGGTTATCGCTACTTAGGCAAACACGTAATCATTGTATAAAATGTACACTTGCGTCCAATTTGTAAAACAAGCATGTTCTCACCCCAAGGATGTAAATCATTTAAATAATTGTAAAACATGGGGCTATGAACTCACCTTAGAAGGTAGTCCTCTGATTGATATTATATATCCAAGCAGGTAGTGAATCACACCGTCAATTACCTAAGTAAATACGGTCAAGTCTTAGTCTACATATTTAGGCTAACGACTCAATGTATAAACTATAACAATTTCTAGTTTATATATACTGTTATCACTTGTGTGGTGGTGTACACGTTTATTGTATTTGTTTTCCTCGTTTGCTCTTGGGAAGGTGTACGACTATATACTTTTAAGTTTACAAGGTGTTTAAGTATTAATAATAAATACACCTATTTATCATTCGCGTGACTTTAGTTATATAAGTATCCGTATTATATCACGACTAGTCTGATACCATAAGTGTTTATTTAAATCACTTAATTATATAAAATACCCTTAGGTTTTCATTATTGGCAAAAACAGTCCTTATAGTTTAAAATAGAATATTTACCGTTTACACCCCTGAGTTTCCATATTGATACGTTTAGTCCCTCTATTTTACAAAAATTACATTTTAGGTTCTTATGAGTTCCAAACAGTCCCTTAAGTTCAGGAATGTCAAAAACAGTATTATTAATACACTAGCAGTATTAACAATATGCTAGCAGTACTAACTCTGCTAGCAGTACTGAGCAGTACTAACTTCTGCTAGCAGTATTAACTTCTTAAGCCTGACAGTATTAACTTCTAATTTAGCTCGTATCATACAACCCATTAGTGAGTTACAAATTCGTTAGAGTTTGTTTGAGCTCGTGTTGGACACAAGAAAGTTTAGGAATGTCAAAAATAGTATTATTAATACACTAGCAGTATTAACAATATACTAGCAGTACTAACTCTGCTAGCAGTACTAACTTCTGCTAGCAGTACTAACCCTGCTAGCAGTACTAACGTCTCATATACGTTCCCAAGCCATAGCACTTCGTTTACGACAAAAGTTTACGTGTGGGTTTTGTTCCCAAGCCAAGCCATATTTCAATTCGTTCCCAAGCCAATCCATATTTCATATACGTTCCCAAGCCAAGCCATATTTCAATTCGTGTATAAGGGTTTTGTTCGCGTTATAGTCTAAGCTTTCATGTAAACGAATCATTTAAGTCCTTGTTGTCGTTAAATCACTTTGTACATGTGTTTTATTAGTTTCTTGCACCACATAAGTGTAACACACATGATCATATTTACGTGAACCATGCATGAGGCGTACCATGCATGTTCACGCACACTTTACATGTTAAGCACAAATAATTTCAATCACCACAACTAGATACGAATAGAAATGGACGATATAGGACATGTAAAGCTTAATTCGAGACTTACAAAGGGTCCTAGTGTCTTGTGATGAGTTAGGCAAGAAACTAGCTTCGTGTACACACCCGCGTGTGTATTCAACACAAGCTTCAATGCTTTATATACCCCTCGTATGACGTTATCTGTGCTTAGGACAAATTTAGGGTGCGTGTAGGCTTGGTTTTGGTGTAACCTGATTGTAAAAAAGGGAGATGATAAGTTTAGTTTGTTTGAGAGTGTTTAGGGTGTATGTGAGTTTTCAAGAGTGTAAAGTGGTAAGTATACATGAGTATTTATAGGCAATTGAGCTAGTTAACTCTTCTAGTCACATAGTAAACCAAACCGTGCCCTTAACTAGTGGTTTTTGAGGTTTCTAGTTAGTTTCCCATTGTATTAAGCTAAACCACTTAAGTACAAGTTTTAATTAGGCTAGTGATGTACAAGATTTGCTTGATTCTTGAAATCTTAAGGATTTGTGTGTGTGTCTTGTGTTTAGCCGTGGCCTAAGGGGCAAAAGAGAAACAATTTGGTTATTATCCAATGTGTAGTAGCCATTAGGAGACCATTAGGACATGCATTAATTGAAACATGGATGTACTAGTACTTGTAGGGTCATTAGGGGATTTCTTGGTGTATATATGTATGTGACGTGTAGAATCAAGGAGAGACAAGGCTTGAGATCTTATTAAGGTTATACTAGTACAAGTTTTTAATTACCTTAAGATGTACATGTACTTAGGAGAATAAAACAAAGATCTTGTTAGTTGTTTTTGTCCCATATCCGGCCCTAGTGGGATATTAACACAAGAATTGATTAAATTTTTGTGTTAAGGTTTTAAAAGTGGGTATTGGTTTGAGCCTAGGTAAGTCTAGGTATTTTCGGGGTATGTCCAAATGTATTTTAATGCGAAACGTAGCCCTTTTTACGTGACCAATAAAAATAAAATACGCAAAGTACATAATTATCTTCTTAATAATTATTTATTACTTGGTTGATGCAAACCTTAATTTATTTGATGACCGTTTACATTTATTGATTATTTCTAGTCTACGCGATTTAGCTCAAAAGTAAAATTAAAAGTAAACGCGTATCAGACTAAAATAAATAGTGACGGATAATAAATGTCGTACAATGACATGAAAATGAGAAATGTTACTGCTGCTAGCTTTTTTCCACCACCATCATTGTTCTTTGTTTGGATGGTGAATAGGTTTGTAATTGGGATTTATCTTGCCCTTTACACGGCCTGGATTCGTAATAGGTTCATGTTGAATACGCGTAAGGCTATCAACGATTTCCCTGATTTCCCTACCAAACTTCAACTTAACAGACGAGACAAACAACAGTTTAAAAAAACTGTTTCCAACTTGTTGTTATGAACTTTTTACATGTAACAGGCATGTGATTAGTTTACTAACTATACAGGCTTCCTTATGGTAACTAAGCCTGTAACTTAATCCCTTTTCTTAAAAAGATAGGTTTGTGATCATTTCTCTACTTATCACATAAGTTACACACTCTACTCTAAAACCCTCTACTAATCACAGTTAAGAGTCCACTTTTGTTATGGTTTTTGATAACCCTAAATCACTGCTACTTCTTGTTCCTCTAACATAGGTCTTCAGGCTTCTGATGAATCTCACGCTGATTGCAATCCTTAACGCGACTACAATCCTCCACGAATCAACAAAACTCTAATACCGATTATAGTTATCAGAGATACGCACACAACAATAACACATAACCAAGTAACACCAGGTATTCTACCTAAACACGCAATTTTATTATATTGAAGAAACTATCTCAAAACTTCAATTCGGTACAATGTGAATTCCTGCCCTCCACGGTATATATAGAATAATCAATACATATTAGACTATAACTAGGATTACATTTATTCTATTCTAAAACAATAAATATTAATAGACTAGGAACTAGTTAGACTTGCACTCTAACTTGGAAGTCTGGTATCTAAAACCCACCTAAATCTCAGACATTCTCCAAAAATCAAATATAGAAAATTAATGGCAACATCATCTATCATTAAAACAAAAGATAATCATAAACTATCAACGAGTCAGATGGCACTAGTACAAAAAGTGGTATTGGTCACACCAAAAATGTGTGACTATATACATATAGTCACACACGCAAAAGGTTTCGTGTGTGATAAAAGGTCGCACGGCCGTAGGTCACCTACGGTCACGCATTCGAGTTAGTCACATATAATTAAGCATAAAGTAGCCAAAAGTGTTAATAAGTGTGACCATATGGTGTTTAAAGTGAAGAAATATGTATTTTGTGTGACTATTGATCATCCAATGGCCACATGAATTTTATGTTTGTGTGGCCTTTTGTAATATTTAGTCACACAAAGCATGTTTGTTTTGGGTATTTAGTCACATACAACTAAGCATAAAGTGACCAAAAGTGTTAATAAGTGTGACCATATGCTGTTTAAAGTGAAGAAATGTGTATTTTGTGTGACTATTGATCATCCAATGGCCACATGAATTTTATGTTTGTGTGGCCATTTGTAATATTTAGTCACACAAGGCATGTTTCTTTTGGGTGTTTAGTCACATACAATTAAGCATAAAGTGGCCAAAAGTGTTAATAAGTGTGACCATATGGTGTTTAAATTGAAGAAATGTGTATTTTGTGTGACTATTGATCATCCAATGGCCACATGAATTTTATGTTTGTGTGACCTTTTGTAATATTTAGTCACACAAAGCATGTTTGTTTTGGGTATTTAGTCACATATAATTAAGCATAAAGTAGCCAAAAGTGTTAATAAGTGTGACTATATGGTGTTTAAAGTGAAGAAATATGTATTTTGTGTGACTATTGATCATCCAATGGCCACATGAATTTTATGTTTGTGTGGCCTTTTGTAATATTTAGTCACACAAAGCATGTTTTTTGGGTGTAGTTAGTCACATACAATTAAGCATAAAGTGACCAAAAGTGTTAATAAGTGTGACCATATGCTGTTTAAGGTGAATAAATGTGTATTTTGTGTGACTATTGATCATCCAATGGCCACATAAATTTTATGTTTGTGTGGCCTTTTGTAACATTTAGTCACACAAAGCATGTTTGTTTTGGGTATTTAGTCACATACAATTAAGCATAAAGTGACCAAAAGTGTTAATAAGTGTGATCATATGGTGTTTAAAGTGAAGAAATGTGTATTTTGTGTGACTATTAATCATCCAATGGCCACATGAATTTTATGTTTGTGTGGCCTTTTGTAATATTTAGTCACACAAAGAATTAAGCAAACAATGACCAAAAAGTGTTAACAAGTGTGACCATATGCATCTTTTAGTCACATTTAAGAAATCAATATATATCAAAACAAAATCAAATATATATATATCAAAATAAATTCAAATACAATAAAACTGGAATGTATATAACTGAACCAATATAAAATTGTAATGTCGTATATACTAAACTTCTCAATAAACTAAGGCCTTCCGACTCCTCTTCTTATTAGCTTCCTTTTGCATGGCATCACTAGAGACGTAAATGTTTTTGCGCTTCGTTTGTACTTTAGGTGCAGTTTTGTTCTCACCAGTGATCATTTGTATGGTACTTGGTGGTGTTGCCTACAGGAAACAAAAGCCGCGTGTATCAAACACTGAATTAAATATGAAGAATTATATATATGTAGGCTCATAGAAAACATGTATGTACCTTTGGATCCAAAACAACTTGATTCTTTGGCAATGCAACAAAACCACCTACTGCATCCAAAACTGTTGTGCAACCGTTACTTCCTACATCCGGTATAAATGCTGCATCCACTAGAGATTTATCAATTGACACTTTGTAGAAATCATTTGGGAGTGCTTTGTTATGAAACATTATTTTCCCATCACTCTTGTTTACGGTACCCTCAGCAATAATAGTTGTTTTCTTTAAGTACCACAGTCTGCACTTTATTGCCTAAAAAATGATTTGTTGCATGTATGTATCAGAAATTAATTAAACAAAAGAATATATGAACGTGTTAAAATACATACTTGTGGTAGTACCGACACATTTTCTTTGGATTGGGAATCTTGACTTGAAGAATCCTTTCGGATTGATCTAGTCATTTTCTTAGCTCCCACAGATTTAACAGTTTCTTATATGCATATAAAACACGGTAAATATATAAGAAATGTATGTAGAATTCAAAAATCACAGGGGGTGTTTTATTAATTACATACCCTTTTTTGCATTTCCTTCTGAATGCTCGCATCATTATAGCTCGCAAGATCATTCCATCACATCCAACAACAGTTTGTTCGCCCTCCTCGTCGCACTGCGATTATTGGATGAATTTCCACCGGAGACACCTGCAATATAAATTAAGAAATGTGTTAGGATTAAAAGGATTCTTAGTACTGCTGATGATACTGCTGCTGGTTATGGTTAAGACTGCTGGTTGAAGACTAAAGAAAATATACCAAGTCATTAGTGTTGCTAGTACAAATGTTAAAAGTGCTGCTAGTGTTAGTTGCAAATGTTAGTATATTAAGTGGCTCTGATTAAGACTATTAGATATAAGCTAGTACTGTATGTATTACTGCTTCTTATATATGGCATGATTTATATAGAATAAGATTAGAATTGATGGAAACTAATTGTAAGCCCATTAGTCCCTTGTGTATAAAAGAGGTCCTACGGTATTAGTCAGATGTACCTGCTATGAATAGAATTAGTGTAGTGAGCGTTAAATAATGTTATAAATTAAAAATGAAATTGTTAACAACATAAAAAATGTCTTACATCTAGTGGTGTCAATTGAGTTGGCGTTGACTACTGCAGCCAATTGATTTTTCAGTTTAGTCATCATTCCCTCTGTTTGTGACATCTTGCTGGACATACTCTTGATTAATAGTTCTTTCTCTTCACGTTCATGTCTTGCAGCATCAAGTTGACTTTCTACTAACAAAATTCTTTTATCAGCTGCTTGTTTGCTTCGTGGAAGATCAAAATACCTCTTGTATGCACTCCCACTTTCCCACTCCTCTTCATTAACCTCCCATTTCCTATACCTAATACAAGTAATCATGGCATCAGTGCCTTGACCTACTACAAGGTTCCTTCTTTGTTCTTGTCCTCAGTGTTCTTTTTGCACACACAATATGCGGAAATATGTATTATAAGCGAAAATAGAACAAAATAAAAAAAATTGCAGTCTACCTTACAAGTATATGCTCCCACTGATCTAATCTCATCATCTAGATATTCCCGTCAATCTGTTACGCCTTCCTTTCTCAGAACAAACTTACAAGTTTATCTCCCACTGATCTAATCTCATCATCTTGATATTCTCCGTCTTTGTTTACCCTTCCTTTCAACCACAGGGTACCACGGGTGGGTTCTTCATCTTGTTCAATTTCTTTTTTTTCAATCTTATAAACATCAAATACATACACATGTAAGTTAAACCGATATAAACGAATGATGCTATGAAATGCAAATGTGCAAATGTGTAATCTTACCATTTTCTCTTTCACATGTGCGTATCCACCTCGTCCCATTGTATGCGGAAAAACACACTTGGAACGCGCCATTTTAGCTTTAGCAGATTTCACCTTGCAACACAAAATCATAAGGCGTTTAGATGTAGTAATGCTGCTAGTATAAAACTAATATATATGGAAACACAAAGTTATGAAAGATATATGGACTTAAATAAAAATGACTAATTAAAACCTTGTATTCCTCGGTGGCCGTGTAGTTTACAAAATTGACCCAATCTTCGGCTTTTAAAATTGCAGTATACTTCGCCGGGACTTCATTTAGCTTTGAAGGTGTATCTTGGTTGGGCAATATGTATGTTTGTCTCAGTTTCCTTCTAAAATTCCTTAGAAGTTGACCAAGACGATTCATTACCAGCTTTCTGACCGTCAAGTCAACATCAAAGTATCGCTGCAAAGATTAACACAATGTTGTGAATTAATTAGTTGCACATAATGTAAATGCAGAGATAAACTTATGTAGTACTGGGTTCAAAAATAGTATATGTGTACCGTGATTTCATCCCATAGTTTATTTCTTGCTTTTGGACCCACCTTCTTCCAGGATAGAATCTGCAAACCTATATGCTCACGAACCATGTCTCCTAAAAAACTCAAAAACAATGCTTTGTGTTTTCCTGATATCCTATTCAATGCATCGAAGGTTACACTGAGCTTTACTCCACCGGGTTTTCCATATTCCCTGCGAAACTTGCATAACCTGGTTATGCCCCTCTTAGCATAACCATTTGAATGGTTGTTTTCATCATCCTCATGCGCATCCTCAATATACTCCTCTGATTGATATCCTAAATCGTCAATTTCATTTTCATTTTCATTATCATAATTAACCAAATTGGCCTGATTATCAATGGCTTCAGTTTCCATGATTCTTCAGCCGCAATGTGTAAAAGAAAATAAGTAAAAGTGGTAATTAATGGTGTAAAAAGAGATGTTATTGTTCTGTTTTGGTTGCAGCCTTTTTTTTAGAGATGAAAAAGTGTTTTTGCTGAAATTAGGAAAATAAACCGTCCATATTCATATGTGATTTTAAAATTTTTGGCTGCAATTTGGCTCCAAATTTTAAATTTTTAAAAAGTTAAAATTTTTGAATTATTGATAATTTGACATTGATTATTTAAATTTGGCGCTCAATTAAAGATGTAATCTTTTATCATTAAAAAGGAATGTGTGACTATATGTTTATTAACAATTTAAATTTATTTTAAAAAATAAAATTTTATGACAATTAACATATTAAAAAGTGGTAATCTTACATGTTATACTCATCCATATAGTCATAATACCAATTGATTCTACCAAAACATCTATCTAATACAAAATTTAAAAATTTTAAATTTAAATTAAAATTTTAGAAAATTTAGAAATACATTACCAACATACCGAACCGAACCGCCCCGTGAACACCCCTAATATGACCCATATGATGTCAAATACCCATTAATGAATGTGACTAGTGATATCCTAATGCACATGACCCATGACCCATATGAATTAGCCATAATCACCGGTCGTGCATGGGTTCCATTACAATATAAGCCACTACAACCCAATGCACATGACCCATAACCCATGTTAATTACCAATTGTCACCAGTCATGGATGTGTCGTAACATGACACTCTAAGCGCAACTACAACCCAATGCATATGACCCATATGATGTCAAATACCCATTAATGAATGTGACCAGTGATATCCTAATGCACATGACCCATGATCGACCCATATGAATAATTAGCCATAATCACCGGTCATGCATGGGTTCCATTACAATATAAGCCACTACAACCCAATGCACATGACCCATGACCCATGTTAATTACCAATTGTCACCAGTCATGGATGTGTCATAACATGACACTCTAAGCGCAACTACAACCCAATGCATATGACCCATATGATGTCAAATACCCATTAATGAATGTGACTAGTGATATCCTAATGCACATGACCCATGACCCATATGAATTAGCCATAATCACCGGTCATGCATGGGTTCCATTACAATATAAGCCACTACAACCCAATGCACATGACCCATGTTAATTACCCATTGTCACCAGTCATGGATGTGTCATAACATGACACTCTAAGCAACTACAACCCAATGTATATGACCCATATGATGTCAAATACTGAATGTGACCAATGATATCCTAATGCACATGACCCATGATCGACCCATATAATTAGCCATAATCACCAGTCATGCATGGGTTCCATTATAATATAAGCCACTACAACCATGTTAATTAACCATTGTCACCAGTCATGGATGTGTCATAACAGGGAGGTCGACCGATACTCACCGATTAATCCCGCTTAGAACGATTACAAGCTACAGGCAGGTCGATCGCCCGACTATCGATTCGTGATTTTTTCAACCTTTGCTACTATTACGTTAAATTTTGTGGTAAACAATTAAAAAAACTTTTATTCACAACTATTATCGTGGCTAAAAGTATTTTCCCGATTAATCCCGCCTAGAATGATTACAAAAGATACTAGGAGGTCGACCGCCCGTCTATCGATTCACGATTTTTGCAACCTTTTCTATATTATCGTGGCTAAAGGTATTTTCCCTCTGATATTTTCGTGAAATATTTCGTAAAATTCGTGATAATGTATTCCCCTAAAAATTTCATGAATCATATTCCCCCAGAAACAACTCCTCCTGTCACCCGCCACAACTCCCTCTCATCTCACCACAAATCCTGTCACCACCACAGCTCTCATCACGTCACTCTCTCGTCGATCGCTGTCACTCTCCCGTCATAGACCCACCACTCCTGTCACCACTAGTAAGTATTATGTTCCTTTTGTACACATCATTCTAAAAAAATTGTGTTTATGATTCTGTAATTGAAAATGTCTTGATTATGCTGTAATTGAACATTTGTTTTGAGATTTCTTCTTGTAAATTATGTCATATTTCTTGGTAAAATTAGCTAGTTAATTGGTTAAAATATATAAGTAGCCCTGTTAAGCCTATTACCACATGAACATGGAACCAGAATTGGGACTAAATGAATTAGGGTTCCTGGATGGGTGATATTTACAAGGGGAATGGGTGGTTGAAAAAGCTATAAATTGGCCTCAACCAACTATCTTAATTGAAAAAATAAATGTCAAGTTACCAGAATCTGTTCTTATATTGTGAGTTTATATTGGTTTTTGTTCACCGGACCTTTAAACTAACGATGGGGTGACCTGCAGGGACACATTTATAAACATGGACAAGTCTTGGATGGAAACTAATAGGATCAGCAAATCTTATGTTGATGGAGTAGCAGCGTTTACTGATTATGCAGTACACAACTTGCAGAAGACGGGGAACATCGACCCACGAGTTAATAAAAAACATATTTACATTCCATGTCCGTGTACCAAATGTTTAAACCACATAGAGCATAAAGTGGAGGAAGTGCAGTACCATTTATACAGACATGGGATTGATATAAGCTACACAAAGTGGACTAAACATGGAGAAGAGGATGAGCCATCAATAAGTGCCCCAAAACCTGTTAATGCTACAACAGAGTTTGTTGACGACATGGATTTTGCTTATATTCCAACAGATGGCCCAGCAACAGTAGAAATGGTTAATGCTACAAAAGATAATTTTGATGTGGATGACCTTGTCAAGTTTCAAGAACTATTATTAGACGCAGAGAAGCCTCTTTACGAAGGATGTCCTGACTTCACAAAGTTGTCCGCAATAGTTAAACTACTCAACTTGAAGGGTAAATACGGAGCTTCTGATAAGTTCTTCACTGAATTACTAGGCTTGATAAAAAAGATGCTACCTGCTGGTAACGAAATGGTGGAAAAAACTTATCAAGCCAAAAAAGTTATGAGATTGATGGGATCAGGATACAAAAAGATACATGTATGTATCAACAACTGCCTTCTTTACTGGAAGAATGACAAGGATCTGACTGCGTGTCGAACTTGTGGGACATCAAGATGGAAGGTGGATAATAAGACAAAGAAAGTGTACGAAAACATTCCAGCAAAGGTAATGTGGTACTTTCCAATCATACCAAGACTGCAACGACTATTTAAGATAGAAAGTATTTCAGAAGATTTAAGATGGCACGCGACACGGAGGATAACAGATGGTGTGTTACGTCACCCCGCAGATTCACAGGCATGGCGTACCATAGATGAGAAATTCCCCAAATCATATGGGTCGTCGATCATGAGTCATGTGCATTAGGATATCACTGGTCACATTCATTCTTGGTATTTGACACTTAGGGTCATCTGCATGGGTTGTAAGTGCTTATATGATATTGGAACCCATGCATGACCGGTGATTATGGCAATTCATATGGTCATGGTCATTAGGATATCACTAGTCACCTTCATTAATAGGTTTGACATTAATAGGGTTCAATGCATTGGTTTGTAGTTGCGCATTAGAGTGACATTACGACACATCCATGGACCGTAACAATTGGTAATTAACATGGGTCGTGGGTCTGTTGGCGATGGGTTGAGTGGCTTTATAATATAATGTGAACCCATGTACGACCGTGATTATGGCTTAATTATTTCATATGGGTCGATCATGGGGACATGAGCATTTGGATTCACTGGCAACAGATCATTAATGGTATTTGACATCATATTGGGTTCATAGCATTGGGTTGTAAGTTGTGCATAGAGTGTCATGTTACTACACATCCATGACTCGTGATAATTGGTAATGAAAATGGGTTATAGGTCATGTGCATTGGGTTGTAGTGGCTTATATTGTAATGGAACACATGCACGACCGGTGATTATGGTTAATTCATATGTGTCATCGATCATGGGTCATGTGTATTAGGATATCACTGGTCACATTCATTAATGGGTATTTGACATCCTATGGGTCATATGCATGGGGTTGTAGTGCTGATAAGCGTTGACATGTTATGACACATCATGACTGGTGACAATTGGTAATTAACATGGATCATGGGTCATGTGCATTGGGTTATAGTGTCTTATATTGTAATGGAACCCATGCTTGACCAGTGATTATGGCTAATTTACATGGGTCATGGGTCATGTGCATTAGGATATCACTACTCACATTCATTAATGAGTATTTGACATCATATGGGTCATATACATTGGGTTGTAGTTGCTTAGAGTGTCATGTTACGACACATCCATGACTGGTGACAATGGGTAATTAACATGGGTCATGTGCATTGGGTTGTAGTGGCTTATATTGTAATGGAACCCATGCATGACCGGTGATTATGGCTAATTCATATGGGTCATGGGTCATGTGCATTAGGATATCACTAGTCACATTCATTAATGGGTATTTGACATCATATGGGTCATATACATTGGGTTGTAGTTGCTTAGAGTGTCATGTTACGACACATCATGACTGGTGACAATTGGTAATTAACATGGATCATGGGTCATGTGCATTGGGTTGTAGTGGCTTATATTGTAATGGAACCCATGCATGACCGGTGATTATGGCTAATTCATATGGGTCGTCGATCATGGGTCATGTGCATTAGGATATCACTGGTCACATTCATTAATGGGTATTTGACATCATATGGGTCATATGCATTGGGTTGTAGTTGCGCTTAGAGTGTCATGTTACGACACATCCATGACTGGTGACAATTGGTAATTAACATGGGTTATGGGTCATGTGCATTGGGTTGTAGTGGCTTATATTGTAATGGAACCCATGCATGACCGGTGATTATGGCTAATTCATATGGGTCATGGGTCATGTGCATTAGGATATCACTAGTCACATTCATTAATGGGTATTTGACATCATATGGGTCATATACATTGGGTTGTAGTTGCTTAGAGTGTCATGTTACGACACATCATGACTGGTGACAATTGGTAATTAACATGGATCATGGGTCATGTGCATTGGGTTGTAGTGGCTTATATTGTAATGGAACCCATGCATGACCGGTGATTATGGCTAATTCATATGGGTCGTCGATCATGGGTCATGTGCATTAGGATATCACTGGTCACATTCATTAATGGGTATTTGACATCATATGGGTCATATACATTGGGTTGTAGTTGCTTAGAGTGTCATGTTACGACACATCCATGACTGGTGACAATGGGTAATTAACATATGGGTCATGTGCATTGGGTTGAAGTGGCTTATATTGTAATGGAACCCATGCATGACCGGTGATTATGGCTAATTCATATGGGTCATGGGTCATGTGCATTAGGATATCACTAGTCACATTCATTAATGGGTATTTGACATCATATGGGTCATATTAGGGGTGTTCACGGGGCGGTTCGGTTCGGTATGTTGGTAACGTATTTCTAAATTTTCTAAATTTTTAATTTAAATTTAAATTTTTTAAATTTTGTATTAGATAGATGTTTTGGTAGAATCAATTGGTATTATGACTATATGGATGAGTATAACATGTAAGATTACCACTTTTTAATATGTTAATTGTCATAAAATTTTATTTTTTAAAATAAATTTAAATTGTTAATAAACATATAGTCACACATTCCTTTTTAATGATAAAAGATTACATCTTTAATTGAGCGCCAAATTTAAATAATCAATGTCAAATTATCAATAATTCAAAAAATTTAACTTTTTAAAAATTTAAAATTTGGAGCCAAATTGCAGCCAAAAATTTTAAAATCACATATGAATATGGACGGTTTATTTTCCTAATTTCAGCAAAAACACTTTTTCATCTCTCCAAAAAAAGGCTGCAACCAAAACAGAACAATAACATCTCTTTTTACACCATTAATTACCACTTTTACTTATTTTCTTTTACACATTGCGGCTGAAGAATCATGGAAACTGAAGCCATTGATAATCAGGCCAATTTGGTTAATTATGATAATGAAAATGAAAATGAAATTGACGATTTAGGATATCAATCAGAGGAGTATATTGAGGATGCGCATGAGGATGATGAAAACAACCATTCAAATGGTTATGCTAAGAGGGGCATAACCAGGTTATGCAAGTTTCGCAGGGAATATGGAAAACCCGGTGGAGTAAAGCTCAGTGTAACCTTCGATGCATTGAATAGGATATCAGGAAAACACAGAGCATTGTTTTCGAGTTTTTTAGGAGACATGGTTCGTGAGCATATAGGTTTGCAGATTCTATCCTGGAAGAAGGTGGGTCCAGAAGCAAGAAATAAACTATGGGATGAAATCACGGTACACATATACTATTTTTGAACCCAGTACTACATAAGTTTATCTCTGCTTTTACACTATGTGCAACAAATTTATTCACAACATTGTGTTAATCTTTGCAGCGATACTTTGATGTTGACTTGACGGTCAGAAAGCTGGTAATGAATCGTCTTGGTTAACTTCTAAGGAATTTTAGAAGGAAACTGAGACAAACATACATATTGCCCAACCAAGATACACCTTCAAAGCTAAATGAAGTCCCGGCGAAGTATACTGCAACTTTAAAAGCAGAAGATTGGGTCAATTTTGTAAACTACACGGCCACCGAGGAATACAAGGTTTTAATTAGTCATTTTTATTTAATTCCATATATCTTTTATAACTTTGTGTTTCCATATATATTAGTTTTATACTAGCAGAATTACTACTTCTAAACGCCTTATGATTTTGTGTTGCAGGGTGAAATCTGCTAAAGCTAAAATGGCGCGTTCCAAGTGTGTTTTTCCGCATACAATAGGAAGAGGTGGATACGCACATGTGAAAGAGAAAATGGTAAGATTACACATTTGCACATTTGCATTTCATAGCATCATTCGTTTATATCGGTTTAACTTACATGTGTATGTATTTGATGTTTATAAGATTGAAAAAAAAGAAATTGAACTAGATGAAGAACCCACCCGTGGTACCATGTGGTTGAAAGGAAGGGTAAACAAAGACGGAGAATATCAAGATGATGAGATTAGATCAGTGGGAGATAAACTTGTAAGTTTGACTGTAATTTTTTTTATTATGTTCATTTTCGTATAATAACCTATTTCCCATATTGTGTTTGCTAAAAGAAACTAAGGACAAGATCAAAGAAGGAACCTTGCAGGTAGATCAAGGCATTGATGCCATGACACTTGTATTAGGTAAGGAAAACGGAGGTTATGCAAGAGGAGTGGGAAGTGGAGTGACATACAAGAGGTATTTTGATCTTCCACGAAGCAAACAAGCAGCCGATGAAAGAATTTTGTTACTAGAAAGTCAATTTGATGCTGCGAGACGTGAACGTGAAGAGAAAGAACTATTAACAAAGAGTATGTCTAGCAAGATGTCACAGACAGAGGGAATGGTGACTAAACTAAAAAATTAGTTGGCTGTACAAGGGGGCAGTTGCAGTCAACGCTAACTCAATTGACACCACTAGATGTAAGACAATTTTTATGTTGTTAACAATTTTATTTTCTAATTAACTTAATTAACGCTCACAGCACTGATCCTATACATAGCATGTACATCTGACCTAATACCATAGGTACTCCTTTTATACACCAAGGAGACCTAATGGGCTTACAATAAGTTTCCATCCAATTCTAATCTTTTCCTAATATAATTCATGCATATCTAAGAAGCAGTAATAACACAACAGTACTAGCTTAAACTAATAGTCATAACATCAGATCAACTCAATATACAACATTTGCACTAACCACTAGCAAGTACTAAAATTTGATATTTTCTTACAGCACTAATGACTTGGTATATTTTCATTCAGTCCTTCAACCACAAGTCCCTATAACCATGAACCTATCAGTAAGTAACTAAAATCCATTTAATCCAACATATTTCATAATTTATATTGCAGGTGTCTTCGGTGGAAACTCATCCAATAAATAGCCAGTGCTGATGAGGATGGCGAACAATCTGTGTTGATATATTAGAATGAGATAGCGAGCATTCTTAAGGAATGCAAAAAAGGGTAAGTATTAATAAACACCCCCCCTGTGATTTTTGAATTCTACATACATGTCTTATATATTTACCGTGTTTTTATAATGCATTACAGGAACTGTAAATATGTGGGAGCTAAGAAAAAGACTAGATTAACCGAAAGGAATCTTCAAGTCAAGATTCGCAATCCAAAGAAAATGTTGTCGGTACACCACAATACTGTATTTCAACATGTCATAATATTCTTTTGTGTAATTTTTTTTTTTTTAATTTTCTGATACTTACATGCAACAAAATCATTTTTGAGGCAATAAAGAGCCAGACTGTAGCACTTAAAGAAAACAACTATTACTAGCTGAGAGTACTGTAACAAGAGTGATGGAAAATCACTGCTTCATAACAATCACATCCGAGCTCCCCAAGGATTGCTACAAACGTGTCAATTGATAAAATCTCTATGATGCATCATTTATACCAGGATGTAGGAAGTAAACGGTAGAACAACAGTATTGGGATGCATTAAGGTGGGTTTTTTTGCATATCCAAAGATCCAAGTTGTTTTGGAACCAAAGGTACATACATGTGTTCTATGAACCTACATATATATAATTCTTCATATTTAATTCAGTGTTTGATACACGCGGCTTTGTTTCTAGGCAGGCAACACTACAAGTACCAACAAATAATCACTTGGTGAGAACGAAAACTGCACCTAAAGTACAAACGAAGGCGCAAAAAAACGTTTACTCTCATATTGATGCCAGAAAAAGTAAGCTAATAAGAAGAGGAGTCAGAGGAAGTGCCATAGTTTATTTGAGAAGTTTTAGTATAAACGACATTACAATTTATTTGTTCTGTTATATACATTCCAGTTTTAATTGAATTTGAATTTATTTGATAAATATATATATATTTGATTTTGTTTTAATATATATTAATTTCTTAAATGTGACTAAAAGATGCATATGGTCACACTTGTTAACATTTTTTGGTCATTGTTTGCTTAATTCTTTGTGTGACTAAATATTACAAAAGGCCACACAAACATAAAATTCATATGGCCCATATGGATGATTAATAGTCACATAAAAAAACAATTTTCTCCTTTAACACCCATATGGTCACGACATTACATAACACTTTTGGTCACTTTATGCTTAATTGTATGTTGACCTAAATACCCAAAACAAACCATAGCTTTGTGTCCTTGTGTGACTAAATATTACAAATGGCCACACAAACATAAAATTCATGTGGCCATTGGATGATCAATAGTCACACAAAATACACATTTCTTCACTTTAAACAGCATATGGTCACACTTATTAACACTTTTGGTCACTTTATGCTTAGTTGTATGTGACTAAATACCCAAAACAAACATGCTTTGTGTGACTAAATATTACAAAAGGCCACACAAACATAAAATTCATGTGGCCATTGGATGATCAATAGTCACACAAAATACACATTTCTTTACTTTAAACACCATATGGTCACACTTATTAACACTTTTGGCTACTTTATGCTTAATTATATGTGACTAAATACCCAAAACAAACATGCTTTGTGTGACTAAATATTACAAAAGGCCACACTAACATAAAATTCATGTGACCATTGGATGATCAATAGTCACACAAAATACATATTTCTTCAATTTAAACACCATATGGTCACACTTATTAACACTTTTGGCCACTTTATGCTTAATTGTATCTAACTAAACACCCAAAAGAAACGGGACTTGTGTGACTAAATATTACAAATGGCAACACAAACATAATATTCATGTGGCCATTAGATGATCAATAGTCACACAAAATACACATTTCTTCACTTTAAATAGCATATGGTCACACTTATTAACACTTTTGGTCACTTTATGCTTAGTTGTATGTGACTAATTACCCAAAACAAACATGCTTTGTGTGACTAAATATTACAAAAGGCCACACAAACATAATATTCATGTGGCCATTAGATGATCAATAGTCACACAAAATACACATTTCTTCACTTTAAATAGCACATGGTCACACTTATTAACACTTTTCATCACTTTATGCTTAGTTGTATGTGACTAATTACCCAAAATAAACATGCTTTGTGTGACTAAATATTACAAAAGGCCACACAAACATAAATTTCATGTGGCCATTGGATGATCAATAATCACACAAAATACACATTTCTTCACTTTAAACACCATATGGTGACACTTATTAACACTTTTGGCTACTTTATGCTTAATTATGTGTGACTCAATACCCAAAACAAACATGCTTTGTGTGACTAAATATTACAAAAGGCTACACTAACATAAAATTCATGTGACCATTGGATGATAAATAATCACACAAAATATATATTTCTTCAATTTAAACACCATATGGTCACACTTATTAACACTTTTGGCCACTTTATGCTTAATTATATGTGACTAAACACCCAAAAGAAACATGCTTTGTGAGACTAAATATTACAAATAGCCACACAAACATAAAATTCATGTGGCCATTGGATGATCAATAGTCACACAAAATACACATTTCTTCACTTTAAACAGCATATGGTCACACTTATTAACACTTTTGGCCACTTTATGCTTAATTGTATGTGACTAAATACTCAAAACAAACATACTTTCTGTGACTAAATATTACAAAAAGGCCACACAAACATAAAATTCATGTGGCCATTGGATGAACATTAGTCACACAAAATACATATTTCTTCACTTTAAACAGCATATGGTCACACTTATTAATACTTTTGGCCATTTTATGCTTAATTGTATGTGACTAAATACCAAAAAACATGCTTTGTGTGATTAAATATTACAAAAGGTCACACAAACATAAAATTCATGTGGCCATTGGATGAACAATAGTCACACAAAATACACATATCTTCACTTTAAACAACATATGGTCACACTTATTAACACTTTTGGTCACTTTATGCTTAATTGTATGTGACTAAATACCCTAAAAAACATGATTTGTATGACTAAATATTAGAAAAGGCCACACAAACATAAAATTTATGTGGCCATTGGATGATTGGATGAACAATAGTCCCACACAAAATACACAGTTCCTTCCACTTAATACACCATATGGGCACACATTAATTAACATCTTTATGCTACTCTATGTTTAAATTGTATGCAAAAGAAAATAAAAGCTAAATATACAAAAAAACATGCCTATTGTTTAGTTGTCACATTGTATTACAGTCACTAAATTGGTACCTATTTAGTCACACAGGCAAAAACATGATAACACAACTAAAGCTTGCTTATGTGAACTAACTCGTATGCGTGACCGTAGGTTGACCTTACGGCCGCGCGAAACCTTTTGTCACACACGGAAACTTTTCGCGTGTGTGAACTATATGATATATCTCACAATTTTTGGTGTGACCAATACCACTTTTTGTACATAGTGAATCTTTCGTTTGAACTTATGTGTGATGCAAGTGATTTCGCTATAGGAGCCGTCTTAGGTCAAAAAGATGGTAAAAACTTTCACCTGATCTACTTCGCAAGCAAAACCCTTAATTCCGCTCAACAAAAATACACCGTAACCGAAAAAGAACTTATGGCTGTAGTTTTTGCATTTGACAAATTCAGATCCTATCTTATTCTCTTCAAGAACTATTGTTCATACCGATCATTCAGCTCTAAGGCACTTATCAAAAAGCAAGAATGCTAATACCAACGCCTTATTCGATGGATCTTACTTCTACAAGAATTTGACATAGAAATCAAATATAGAAAAGGTACCAAAAATGTTACAGCCGATCACTTATCCCGACTTGAAAATAATGAGATAAACGATGATAGTGAAGTCGATGATAACTTTCCCATAGAAACTCTTATGGAAATCAACACCAAAGACGAACCGTGGTTCGCAGACTTTGCAAACTACTTGGGTACAATATACCAAAAGGGATGACATATCAATAAAAAAAAAATTTTTCTCTGACTCGTCATACATTACTTTTGGGAAGGAACCGTACCTTTCAAGTATTTCCGATGTAATGATCAGACGTTGTATAACTGGACTCAAAACCCGAACCATTTTTAGATAAATCGGTTGTAATCATCCGGCAATTTTTTTTAAATTTAAATGACTATTTTACACCTTTGGACTTTTTGGGTCTAACTGACTTTTGACTTTTGGTCTTTAATTGTTCCAAACGGTAAAAAAGCGATTACCATGCGTGACCGGTAAAATTTTCGAAACATATTTTAAATAATAAATCATAATTATTATTACATCTCTCATGTGCAAGTTATTTTTAACTTATTTGACTTGAAAACGAACAAGATATATGTTATTCCTAAGCTGACTTATCAAAAACGAACCACTAAATCACGTTTTCATGACTCGGACTCTAAAGCAATTTGATGTAAAACGACATTCCGGACAACTTTTTGACCGAGACCCGAAAACAGTCAGAAAGTGACTGAAATTCCCTCGCAAGATTTTAGAATCAAGAACAACGCGCACCGACAGGAAAATAATTAAATAATATTTAATTAACACTTTTTATTAAATAAAAATATTTAATAAATTAGTTATCATTTTATTCAGTAACGTTTGTTAAAGACGCAAATATTCAAGTAAAATATCATTTTTCGGACAAAGTTTATCGGAAATATACAAATAAATAATAAACGTTTTAAATAAATTTTATAAAACGTTTATGAAAATTAGTCGAGTGAATACTCGTTTTAATGGGAAAAATTATTTGAAACGCAATGGCGCAAGTTTCGTGTTTTGAATCGTCCGTTAAGTGGTTCAAACGAGTCCCGAACCACTATTTTACAAAATAATACTCACAAGTTACACTTTTAGTCCATGAGGAAACATTTACAAATTAACCCTCATCTATTTATAATTTGTCATTTTTTATAACTTTATATATATATAAAAGTTATAAATTTCTTTTCATTAATATATATAAAAACACACACACACTCTCCTCTTCTCTCCCAATTTTTCCGGCTGCCACCACCGGCCGGATTCCGGCCACAGCCGCTGCCAGAAAACTTTTCCGGCGAGTTTTCCGGCCGAAACCAAAATTGTTTCTCATCACCCGATCTATCCGATCCACTATGTCACTCGCCGCCACGCGCCTCCACCGCCGCTGCCACCCCTCTACCGCCGCACCATCACCACCTCCCATTCATCACCACCTTCATCTCCATCCTCATGGCACCATCGTCACCACGACACCACTGTCGCACCTCCAAGGGTGCGTTCGGTTTTTCTGTCAACCCCTATGAGGGTGTTTGTTTCGGTGGTTTAACCGACCACCACCAAGGGTGCGTCGGTTTACTGTTCACCGCACCAAAAGGGTGCGTTCGGTTTATTTTAAGCACCATGGGTGCGTTCGGTTTGGCTGTTAAAACAGCCAAGGGTGCGTTTGATTTGTTCATAATACGGATTAGGGTTGTGTTGGGTTTGTGTTTAGCACCGAACAGTGCTTTAGTTAAGGCAGGTTAATCAAGCTAGGGGTGTTTAGTTTGGTTTTTGTTTCGGCACTATTGGTGCGTGTTTATATGTAACAACCACGAGGTGTGTTTGGTTTGCTAGAATCAACACGTTGGTGCGTTTGGTTTACATCAGGTTAGGGTGCGTTGGGTTCGGGTCAGCAGCCGAAAATGTGTGTGTTTGGTTTTTATAAGCACCACAAGGGTGCGTTTGGATGGCTGTTTTACAGCCTAGGGTGCGTTTGGTTATAGGTTTATCAGCCAAAAGGGCGTTTGGATCTGGGTATATGCACTGTTGGATCGATTAACTGAATAGATCTAAACCTTCAGCTTGCAAAGAGTTTGCTCCTTTAGATAATTCTAAAGCAACAATATTAAAACACTGAGTGAACACTATTGATTATGCGGAATCTAATCAATAATGCTAAGAAGAACAATAATAAATACCACAAAAGAACTTTTATATTAAACTTTGAATCTGCCTAGGTTACAGATTACAAACTATGATTACTATTCGATCTCTATGATCTTGTGTAGAACTATTATCTACTGACTATGCCTAGGGTTCCTTTTATAGACCAAGGAAACCCTAATGGGCTTTACAAAACGCGTATAAAGATAATGCATATCCTTTCCTAAGATATCTCATGCATATCTTTAACTCTAACTAATTTCTGCGTAAGCAGACTTAACTATTACATAAACAGTATTAACTTTTTAACACTACCAGTACTAACTATGATAAACCTTCTACCAGTACTAACTATGATACTAGCAGAACTAACTACAATACTAACAGAATTAAGTCTGTTATACAAAATTCCTAACAATCCTCCCCTAAACTTGAACTTCACTTGTTAACTTTAAGTTTCTTCAGTTGTCTTCAGTTTGGGCTTTTGAGAATTGTATCCAAGCATGTCTTTAAGTCCTTAGCTTCTCTTCACAGCTACACAGCAACATCCAACTAAGTTGGCTTTGTAGTTTTTGGCAAACTACCAGCCATCAACGGATTTGTTAAGTCTTTACCATGAGCCGTTTGCTATGGACTAGTCAATGCTTCATTGTAGTAACAAGGTGCATTGATAACCTTATAGTTTTTAGCAAACTATCAGCTATCAACGGATTTTGATTCTCTTTACCAGTAGTCGTTTGCTCTGGAGTAGCCAACTCTTTGTTTTAAAAACATGGTGAGTTGATTACCATACAGTTTTTGGTAAACTGTCAACCATAAACGGATTTGAGAAGTCTTTACCAAAGCCGTTTGCTTTGGACTAGCCAGTTCTTATGCCTATTAAGCATGGTGAACTGATGACTATTTGTTGTGTGGTGGTTAGCCAACACCCAAACCCTTCTTACTTCCATTATAGCCATAGTTTCCAAAAATATGCTCACTGCTACTTAGAGACTCATCACTTTCTTATCCCAGCTTGCTTCTTAATCATCTTCAAGAGTTGATAACAAACTTCATCCATTGTCCCATCTAGAAGCTTCATCTTTAGCATCATTTGGCAAGCATCTTTTGACAAAGGATATTTTCTATCTACTAACATATATATAGTAGATGCATCCAATGTTAAGCAGTGTACAACACAAGTAGGATAATACCTCCAATTAATTATCTTCTGTTGAAGTGGCAAACTCCAGATTGCATCATCACTAAGAGGTGGATCAAACATGGTCTTGAGATCACCCCAAAGTACTTTGTCATACATCTCTTCTTTGTGTAATTGTTCCATAACTTCTTATCAACACCAATCTGTATAACTCAACAAGCTCATCTCTTGAAAAATCTTTAAGCATAGCTCCAAAACTCATATAAATTTTATCAGAACCATCTTTTCTTATGATCTGATAAGCAACCTTTTGACTTGATTGAGAAATGATCTTCCAATTTACAATAGTAGGAGGTTTTGTAGCAGTTGGAATAACATCTACTTTAATCTCTGATTCTAATGAAGCATCTTTGACTTTATCTTTCACATATGCTTCTCTTTCCTTGTTGAACTCATCTTGTGCAGTCTTGTCAATATTTATTCCCTTTCTTGCCTTTTGCTTCTTCCTCATTCCTGTTTTCTTAACTGGCACTTCAGTTTCTTCTTCTTTTACAACTTCATCTTTTCCCTTTGTGATTGAAGCATCCTGAATGTCAATCTTCTGTTTCTTTAAAGTTTCTTGTTCTAGCTGTAATCCATGCCTTTTCACTCTTGCTTCAGTTTCCATGGACACAAAACTTTCAATACGCTTCATTAGCTTTTCAAATTCAGTCTTCAATTCTTCAAAAGAAAGCTTCTTTAATTGAGACAGTTTCCATGAAATCTGATTCTTCAGATGAAGACTCCTGTAATTTCTCTTGTTGTGCTTGTGTCATTGGCTTACTTCTTTTTGCTTTAGCTTTTTTTTAAGCATAGAACTTCTTCTTCTCATTTATCATTTCTACCATTCTTTTTGCAAAATCATCATTGCTATATACTTTCTCCCTAAAGACTCTTGACTACCATCTGTATTAGCTTCCCCAGTTGCCCTAATGGTTTCTCCAATCTCTTAGTAAATAAAATTTAGCAGCCATTGAACTTCAACACTTTATTCTTTTTAGTTGTTGTTCTGACAATTCTTGTTCCTCCTGCACTCTTTTGGCTAACATCTTATCTAAATGAATCTGTTTTGCAACTTCTTCATCCATTTGAGCTTGCAATCTTATAGCCTCTTCATAATCCGCTGCTTTCTTGTCTTGAATTTGAATCTTTAGCTTATGAGTACCTGGATATCCTTTTCAACCATTATAGTATTTCCTTCCCGTTTGACCCTTACTAGCAGTACCAAGAATTAACTTTAGCAACTACCAGTACAACCTCGTTCATACAGTCTTAAATCTCTTGTTTCGCATCCAATCCAGTTTAATAATCTTAGCCACTGACCTTGCTCTCCTCCTATATCTCTTACCTTTATCAGTTGATTTTACCTTGCTAACACCCTGAGAAGCAACCTTTGACAATGTTTTGGCTGCCTCCAAGATTGTAGGACTGATATCTTCTTCTTGAGCCTCCCCTGAAGCTTTTGTAGGAGTAACAAAATCTGTTGACTTCTCTTTCATGGATTCTCTAACCAAAGAAACTAGAGGATCATCATTAATATCCTGAATTTTCCTCCCTGATCCTCTGGTTCTTCACCCTCTGATCCAGATATTACCACCTTCTGTGTCTTTCTTTTAATGACTTTTCCAGAATCTTTACCCTTTTAACCAAGGTGAGAACTGCCTTTCCATAAGTTGTCTTTGTCTGTTGCAGCTCTGTCTCTAAAGTTTTAATTCTGGACACCAACTTAGGTACAATATTCATTAATTCTTTAAGTTTCATACTGTCCTCAGCACTTCCTTGAGTATTACTTTCCAGGGAGAGAGCTTCATAGACCTAGTGGTGAATTAATAGGTGGTGAAAAAGTATGAATGAATGTGTGAAGGATGTAGTAATGAGGTGTGTGGTGATGGATGGAGGTGGTGATGGAATGGGTGAATGAGGTGTGTGGTGCAGGATGAAGGGTTGAGATGTGGATGGATATTGCATCAATAGGTGTTTATGGGTTCAGCTGGTTGTGCTCGAGCTTCACCTGGATCCACAGCTGCCCCAAGCCATTTAGGGCAGGCAGCAATGGTACAAAATCCCCTGCATAACCCTTTTTCATGTTTGCAAAAATCTTTTTGGTCAAAGTGGGGGCTAAATACCTTCCTTTATGTTCAGTTGTAATATCTAAAATAATTTGTAAAAACCTTGGATACATTAAAAATTTTGTATTACTCTCTAGATTATGAACCATCCTATCAAAAATCATTTTGGAAAAATTATAAACCCTATTGCTAGATAGACAGATTAATGTAGTAGTAATAGTACTACCAAATTGATCCCATCCACCAGACTTAGGGCTTAAGTAGTGTAAAATATGATGGATTAGAAATTTCCATTGGGGCGTAAAATTCCTTTTCCAAAAAGTTAATTTACCCTCAATAACATACCCCAATGTAGCTAATCCAGCATATATTTCAGCATCAGATAAATTATGTATTCCTGTTGCATCTGCCAATTGAAGTTTACTTCTAACAGATGCCTCGGTAATAGTATACTCTTTAGAGTCTATAGATGCTATTAATTGTTGAGTCCCATTAGCAAGTGTTCAGATTGTGGCAGTTTGCCAGAACTGTTTGACTAGGAAGTCATAGATAGTAGGATTATGAGTTAAGGCATACCTGAGAGATGTACCTTTAAGAAACTCCACTACCTTAGTGAAACCAACACTTTCATTTGGTTTCTTCAGGAAAGCGACCATATTATGCTTGTCGGAGTACTTAAGATTAGCCATATGAACACGTTGTTGAACAAAAGTCGTAAGAATTCAAATTTTAGTGTTGGGTTTGATACGAGTGAATGACTAAATACTGGTAGAGAGAGAGAATTGAGTTTTAAGCGATGAATAACAAGGTTTCTTATTGGACCGTGTGTAAAAGAAGTTTCTTTAGAGTAAAGAAAGATATTTTATTGAAGAAAGTGCAGTAATTATCCAAATAGAAAACCTGTGTTAGAAGTATGCGCCGTAAAAATCTCTAACGGTAATATATAAAATAAGAAAAGTCAATTTTCCCTCACCAGCACCAACGGTCATCTACCAGTATTAAAATTAGTCTACCAGTACTAGTATAGTCTACCAGAATTAACATATAGACTACCAACATTAACTTATAGACTACCAGAATTAACTTTAAGTCCACAGAATTAACAAGTAGTCCACCAGAATTAACTTGTAGACTACCAGAATTAACTCTAATACTTAGTACTTATAGACCATACATGAGTAGAATTTTCCACCATTGCATCTATCCATCCTCAAATCCATGCTTATCCTGAAAAGTTAGTGCAAAAACAAGAAAAATGCTACAATATACCATGAACTTGAACTAACTGAATCCGAACTACCAGTACTAACTATGATAAACCTTCTACCAGTACTAACTACAATAGTAACATAATTAAGTCTGTTATACAAAATTCCTAACATGCACCAAGGGGTGCGGTTGGTTTTATTAATGACAGCAAGGGTTGCGTTTTTGGCTTTTTACAGCCGAATAGGGTGCGTTTGGTATATAAAAATTACTAATAAAATATATACCAAGACTTTATATATATATTAAAAATTAGATCAGATGGTGGTTAATTGGTTAAATAAATGTGATATTGATTACCTTGTTTAGTTTATATATTTAAAACATGCGGATGTTTGAAATATTGATTTCGTGTATTAAGTGGAAAAACATTAGATTTCATAAATATGGGCAAAGTTATATAAACAGGAAAGTCATGACAAAATTTATATAAATTTCTATATTTAGTAATGTTTTACTAAACCTCTATTATTTTAGAAAACCCGAAAAAGGACTAGTTAATATTAAAAGATATATTAAAACTATTATGTACAATAAACTCGACAACGAATAATAATTATACTTTTACAAATGCGATAATGATTTTAGCCACGATCCGTCGATAAGACGAAAGATTTATTTATAAAATATTATTTTATAAATTCCTGACTAGAAGGTAAAATCATAACTTTCGTAAAAGCTTTACAAACATCAGTTGTTTAATTCATAACTTTAAGACGTATGTCTACTTTTATTCAAAGGACTTTTTATTAATTAAATTGGTGTCGAAATATCTGGTTTAATTACTTACTCACACTTATTATATAATACTTGCAAAGCATTAAATACGTCACATTAATCTTTGGATTGTTTGTCTTTGTTATATAATTCACGGTATGAGTTAATATAAGTGTTTATTTTTTATAATATGTTACATATGAAAAATAAACCATTATATAACTCGTACCGTGAATTATATAACAAAGACAAACAATCCAAAGATTTTCGTGAAGTATATAATGCTTTGCAAGTATTATATAATAAGTGTGAGGAAATAATTTAAACAAAAATATTTCGACACCAATTTAATTAATAAAAAGACCTTGAATAAAAGTTAGACACACGTCTTTAAATTACGAATTAAGCAAACGATGTTTGTAAAGCTTTTACAAAAGTTATGATTTTACCTTCTAGTCAGGAATTTATAAAATAATATTTTATAAATAAATCTTCGTTTTATTGGCGGACCGTAGCTAAAATTGTTGTCTCATTTGTAAAAGTATAATTCTTATTCGTTGTCGAGTTATTGTACAGTTATAATTTAATATATCTTTAAAATATAACTTAGTTCCTTTTATCGGGTTTCTAAAATAATAGAGGTTTAGTAAAACATTACTAAATATAGAAATTTATATAAATTTTGTCATGACTTTCCTGTTTATATAACTTTGCCCATATTTATGAAATCTAATGTTTTTCCACTTAATACACGAAATCAATATTTCAAACATCCGCATGTTTTAAATATATAAACTAAACAAGGTAATCAATATCACATTTATTTAACCAATTAACCACCATCTGATCTAATTTTTAATATATATATAAAGTCTTGGTATATATTTTATTAGTAATTTTTATATATACCAAACGCACCTTATTAGGCTGTAAAACAGCCAACCAAACGCAACCCTTGCTGTCATTAATAAAACCAACCGCACCCCTTGGTGCATGTTAGGAATTTTGTATAACAGACTTAATTATGTTACTATTGTAGTTAGTACTGGTAGAAGGTTTATCATAGTTTAGAACTGGATATTCGGAATTCAGTTAGTTCAAGTTTCATGGTATATTGTACATTTTCTGTTTTGCACTAACTTTTCAGGATAAGCATGGATTTGAGGATGGATAGATGCAGTGCTGGCAAATTCTACTCATATATGGTCATAAGTACTAAAGTACTAGAGTTAATTCTGGTATTTGTCTAAATTTTAATTCTGGTGGACTACTTGTTAATTCTGTGGACTTAAAGTTAATTCTGGTAGTCTATAAGTTAATGCTGGTAGTCTATATGTTAATTCTGGTAGACTATATTAGTACTGGTAGACTAATTTTAATACTGGTAGATGACCGTTGGTGCTGGTGAGGGAAAATTGACTTTTCTTATTTTATATATTACCGTTAGAGATTTTTACGACGCGTACTTCTAACAGAGGTTTTCTATTTGGATAATTACTACACTTTCTTTAATAAAATATCTTTCTTTACTCTAAAGAAACTTCTTTTACACACGGTCCAATAAGAAACCTTGTTATTCATCGCTTAAAACTCAATTCTCTCTCTCTACCAGTATTTAGTCATTCACTCGTATCAAACCCATCACTAAAATTTGAATTCTTACGACTTTTGTTCAACAACGTGTTCATATGGCCAATCTTAAGTACTCCGACAAGCATAATATGGTCGCTTTCCTGAAGAAACCAAATGAAAGTGTTGGTTTCACTGAGGTATATGTGGAGTTCTTAAGGTTACTTCTCTCGGTAATGCCTATTAACTCATAATCCTACTATCTATGACTCCCTAGTCAAACAGTTCTGGCAAACTGCCACAGTCAGAACACTTGCTAATGGGACTCAACAATTAATAGCATCTATAGACTCTAAAGAGTATACTATTACTGAGGCATCTGTTAGAAGTAAACTTCAATTGGCAGATGCAACAGGAATACATAATTTATTTTTTTTTTTTTTTTTTTTTTTTATTTTTTTTTTTTTTTTTTAATCTGATGCTGAAAAATGCTAGGATTAGCTACATTGGGTATGTTATGAGGTAAATTAACTTTTGGAAAAGGAATTTTACGCCCCAATGAAATTTCTAATCCATCATATTCTACACTGCCTTAAGCCCTAAGTTCTGGTGGATGGTCAATTTGGTAGTACTATTGCTACTGCATTAATCTGTCTATCTAGCAATAGGGTTTATAATTTTTCTAAAATGATTTTTGATGGGATGGTTCATAACCTAGAGAGTAATACAAAATTTTTAATGTATCCAAGGTTTTTACAAATTATTTTGGATATTACAACTGAACATAAAGGAAGGTATTTAGCCCCCACTTTGACCAAAAAGATTTTTGCAAACATGAAAAGGGGTTATGCAGGGGATTTTGTACCATTGCTGCCTGCTATGTTGGCAGGGGCAGTTGTGGATCCAGGTGAAGGCTCAGCACAACCAGTTGAACCCCATCACACACCTGTTGATCCAATATCATCCACATCTCAACCACCTCATCCATCACCACCACCTCATTCACCACTTCCATCACCACCTCATCCATCACCACCACCTCATTCACCACCTCCTTCACCACATCAATCACCACCTTTTTCACCACCTCATTATTCACCACCTAGGTCCTATGAAGCACCTCTCCCTGAAGGTAATACATCAGGAAGTGCTGAGGACAGTATGAAACTTAAAGAATTAATGAATATTGTACCTAAGTTGGTGTCCAGAATTAAAACTTTAGAGACAGAGCTGCAACAGACAAAGACAACTTATGGAAAGGCAGTTCTCACCTTGGTTAAAAGGGTAAAGATTCTGGAAAAGTCATTAAAAAGAAAGACACAGCAGGTGGTAATATCTGGATCAGAGGGTGAAGAACCAGAGGATCAGGGGAGGAAAATTCAGGATATTGATGATGATCCTCTAGTTTCTTTGGTTAGAGAATCCATGAAAGAGAAGTCAACAGATTTTGTTACTCCTACAAAATCTTCAGGGGAGGCTCAAAAAGAAGATATCAGTCCTACAATCTTGGAGGCAGCCAAAACATTGTCAAAGGTTGCTTCTCAGGGTGTTAGCAAGGTAAAATCAACTGATAAAGGTAAGAGATATAGGAGGAGAGCAAGGTCAATGGCTAAGATTATTAATACTGGATTGGATGCGGAAAAAGAGATTAATACTGGTATTGAAGAGGTTAGTACTGGTAGTGCTAAAGTTAATTCTGGTACTGCTAGTAAAAGGGGTCAAAGGGAAGGAAATACTCTAATGGTTGAAAAGGATATCCAGGCTACTCATAAGACTAAAGAACAAATAAGACAAGAAGCAGCTGGATTGGAAGAGGCTATAAGATTGCAAGCTCAAATGGATGAAGAAGTTTCAAAACAGATTCATTTAGATAAGATGTTAGCCAAAAGAGTGCATGAGGAACAAGAATTGTCAAAACAACAACTAAAAAGAAAGGTTGAAGTTCAAAAGGCTGCATAATTTTATACTAAAGAAGATTGGGATACCATTAGGGCAAAACTGGAAGCTAATACAGAGGTAGTCAAGAGTCTTCAGGGAGAAAGTATAAGCAATGATGATTTTGCAAAAAGAATGGTGGAAATGATAAATGAGAAGAAGAAGTTCTATGTTGAACAAAAAGCTAAAGCAAAAAGAAGTAAGCCAATGACACAAGCACAACAAAGAGAATACAGGAGTACCTTCATCAAGAATCAGATTTCATGGAAACTGTCTCAATTAAAGAAGCTTTCTTTTGAAGAATTGAAGACTGAATTTGAAAAGCTAATGAAGCGTATTGAAAGTTTTGTGTCCATGGAAACTGAAGCAAGAGTGAAAAGGCATGGATTACAGCTAGAACAAGAAACTTTAAAGAAACAGAAGATTGACATTCAGGATGCTTCAATCACAAAGGGAAAAGATAAAGTTGTAAAAGAAGAAGAAACTGAAGTGCCAGTTAAGAAAACAGGAATGAGAAGGAAGCAAAAGGCAAGAAAGGGAATAAATATTGACAAGACTGCACAAGATGAGTTCAACAAGGAAAGAGAAGCATATGTGAAAGATAAAGTCAAAGATGCTTCATCAGAATCAGAGATTAGAGTAGATGTTATTCCAACTGCTACAAAACCTCCTACTATTGTAAATTGGAAGATCATTTCTCAATCAAGTCAAAAGGCTGCTTATCAGATCATAAGAAAAGATGGTTCTGATAAAATTTATATGAGTTTTGGAGCTATGCTTAAAGATTTTTCAAGAGATGAGCTTGTAGAGTTGTACAGATTGGTGATAAAGAAGTATGGAGCAAATACACCAGAAGAGATGTATGACAGAGTACTTTGGGGTGATCTCAAGACCATGTTTGATCCACCTCTTAGTGATGATGCAATCTGGAGTTTGCCACTTCAACAGAAGATAATTAATTGGAGGTATTATCCTACTTGTGTTGTACACTGCTTAACATTGGATGCATCTACTATATATATGTTAGCAGATAGAAAATATCCTTTGTCAAAAGATGCTTGCCAAATGATGCTAAAGATGAAGCTTCTAGATGGGACAATGGATGAAGTTTGTTATCAACTCTTGAAGATGATTGAGAAGCAAGCTGGGATAAGAAAGTGATGAGTCTCTCAGTAGCAGTGAGCATATTTTTGGAAACTATGGCTATAATGGAAGTGAGAAGGGTTTGGGTGTTGGCTAACCACCACACAACAAATGGTCATCAGTTCACCATGCTTAATAGGCATAAGAACTGGCTAGTCCAAAGCAAACGGCTTTGGTAAAGACTTCTCAAATCCGTTTATGGTTGACAGTTTACCAAAAACTGTATGGTAATCAACTCACCATGTTTTTAAAACAAAGAGTTGGCTACTCCAGAGCAAACGGCTACTGGTAAAGAGAACTCAAATCCGTTGATAGCTGATAGTTTGCTAAAAACTATAAGGTTATCAATGCACCTTGTTACTACAATGAAGCATTGACTAGTCCATAGCAAACGACTCATGGTAAAGACTTAACAAATCCGTTGATGGCTGGTAGTTTGCCAAAAACTACAAAGCCAACTTAGTTGGATGTTGCTGTGTAGCTGTGAAGAGAAGCTAAGGACTTAAAGACATGCTTGGATACAATTCTCAAAAGCCCAAACTGAAGACAACTGAAGAAACTTGAAGTTAACAAGTGAAGTTCAAGTTTAGGGGAGAATTGTTAGGAATTTTTTATAACAGACTATAATCTGTTAGTATGTAGATAGTTCTGCTGAGTATCATATTAGTACTGGTAGAAGGTTTATCATAGTTAGTACTGGTAGTGTTAAAAAGTTAATACTGTTTATGTAATAGTTAAGTCTGCTTACGCATAAATTAGTTAGAGTTAAAGATATACATGAGATATCTTAGGAAAGGATATGCATTATCTTTATACGCGTTTTGTAAAGCCCATTAGGGTTTCCTTGATCTATAAAAGGAACCCTAGGCATAGTCAGTAGATAATAGTTCTACACAAGATCATAGAGATCGAATAGTAATCATAGTTTGTATCTGTAAGCCTTAGCTATTCAAAAGTTTGAATATAAAGATTTTTTGTGGTATTTATATTGTTCTTCTTGAGCATTATTGATTAGATTCCGCATAATCCAATAGTATCACGTCAGTGTTTAATATTGTTGCTTTAGAATTATCTAAAGGAGCAAACTCTTTGCAAGCTGAAGGTTTAGATCTATTCAGTTAATCGATCCAACAGTGCATATACCCAGATCCAAACGCCCTTTTGGCTGATAAACCTATAACCAAACGCACCCTAGGCTGTAAAACAGCCATCCAAACGCACCCTTGTGGTGCTTATAAAAACCAAACACACACATTTTCGGCTGCTGACCCGAACCCAACGCACCCTAACCTGATGTAAACCAAAACGCACCCTACGTGTTGATTCTAGCAAACCAAACACACCCTCGTGGTGTTACATATAAACCACGCACCCATAGTGCCGAAACAAAACCAAACTAACACCCCTAGCTGCTAACCTGCTAAACTAAACGCACCTGTTCGGTGCTAACACAACCAACACACCCTAATCCGTATTATGAACAAATCAAACGCACCTTTGGCTGTTTTAACAGCCAAACCGAATGCACCCATGGTGCTTAAAATAAACCGAACGCACCCTTTTGGTGCGGTGAACAGTAAACCGACGCACCCTTGGTGGTGGTCAGTTAAACCACAGAAACAAACACCCTCATAGGGGTTGACAGAAAAACCGAACGCACCCTTGAAGGTGCGACAGTGGTGTCATGGTGACGATGGTGCCATGAGGATGGAGATGAAGGTGGTGATGAATGGGAGGTGGTGATGGTGCGGCGGTAGAGGGGTGGCAGCGGCGGTGGAGGCGGGTGGCGGCGAGTGACATAGTGGATCGGATAGATCGGGTGATGAAAAACAATTTTGGTTTCGGCCGGAAAACTCGCCGGAAAAGTTTTCTGGCAGCGGCTGTGGCCGGATTCCGGCCGGTGGTGGCAGCCGGAAAAATTGGGAGAGAAGAGGAGAGTGTGTGTGTGTTTTTATATATATTAATGAAAAGAAATTTATAACTTTTATATATATATAAAGTTATAAAAAATGACAAATTATAAATAGATGAGGGTTAATTTGTAAATGTTTTCTCATGGACTAAAAGTGTAACTTGTGAGTATTATTTTGTAAAATAGTGGTTCGGGACTCGTTTGAACCACTTAACGGACGATTCAAAACACGAAACTTGCGCCATTGCGTTTCAAATAATTTTTCCCATTAAAACGAGTATTCACTCGACTAATTTTCATAAACGTTTTATAAAATTTATTTAAAACGTTTATTATTTATTTTTATTTTTTCCGATAAATCTTTTTCCGAAAAATGATATTTTACTTAATATTTGCGTCTTTACAAACGTACTGAATTAAAATTGAAACTAATTTATTCAATATTTTTTATATAATAAAAGTGTTAATTAAATATTATTTAATTATTTTCCTGTCGGTGCGCGTTGTTCTTGATTCTAAAATCTTGCGAGGGAATTTCAGTCACTTTCTGACTGTTTTCGGGTCTCGGTCAAAAAGTTGTCCGGAATGTCGTTTTACATCAAATTGCTTTAGAGTCCGAGTCATGAAAACGTGATTTAGTGGTTCGTTTTTGATAAGTCAGCTTAGGAATAACATATATCTTGTTCGTTTTCAAGTCAAATAAGTTAAAAATAACTTGCACATGAGAGATGTAATAATAATTATGATTTATTATTTAAAATATGTTTCGAAAATTTTACCGGTCACGCGGTAATCGCTTTTACGTGACAATAAAAGACCAAAAGTCAAAAAGTCAAGTTAGACCCAAAACGTCAAAGGGTAAAATAGTCATTTAAAATTTTAAAAATTGCCGGATGTTACAACATTTATCTAAAATGGTTCGGGTTTCTGGTCCAGATATACAACGTCTGATCATACCATCGGAACATACTTTGAAAAGGTAAGGTTCCTCCCAAAAGTAATGTTTGAGGTCAGAGAAAAATTTATTATTTTATTGATATGTCATCCCTTTTGGTATAATATTACCGACTAGGTAGTTTGCAAAGTCTGCGAACCATGGTTCGTCTTTGGTGTTGATTTCCATAAGAGTTTCTCCGGGAAAGTTATCATCGACTTCACTATCATCCGCTGTCTCATTGTTTTCAAGTCGGGATAAATGATCGGCTGCAACATTTTGTACTTTTCTATCTTTGATTTCTATGTCGAATTCTTGTAGAAGTAAGATCCATCGAATAAGGCGTGGTTTAGCATCTTGCTTTTTGAATAAGTGCCTTAGAGCTGAATGATCGGTATGAACAATAGTTCTTGAGAGAATAAGATAGGATCTGAATTTGTCAAATGCAAAAACTACAGCCATAAGTTCTTTTTCGGTTACGGTGTATTTTTGTTAAGCGGAATTAAGGGTTTTGCTTGCGAAGTAGATCGGGTGAAAGTTTTTACCATCTTTTTGACCTAAGACGGCTCCTATAGCGAAATCACTTGCATCACACATAAGTTCAAACGAAAGATTCACTAGTACAAAAAGTGGTATTGGTCACACCAAAAATGTGTGACTATATACATATAGTCACACACGCGAAAAGTTTCGTGTGTGACAAAAGGTCGCGCGGCCGTAGGTCACCAACGGTCACGCATTCGAGTTAGTCACACATAAGAAAGCTTTAGTGTCCGTATCCATGTTTTTTGTGTGACTAAATAGGTACAATTTAGTGACTGTAAACAATGTACAACTAACAAAGCATGTTTTTTGTATATTTAGTCGCATACAATTAAACATAGAGTAGCCAAAAGTGTTAATATGTGTGACCATATGGTGCTTAAAGTGAAGAAATGTGTATTTTGTGTGACTATTGTTCATCCAATGGCCACATGAGTTTTATGTTTGTGTGACCATTTGTAATATTTAGCCACACAAAGCATGTTTGTTTTTTGGGTATTTAGTCACATACAACTAGGCATAAAGTGACCAAAAGTGTTAATAAGTGTGATCATATGGTGTTTAAATTAAAGAAATGTGTATTTTGTGTGACTATTGATCATCTAATGGCCACATGAATTTGAAGTTTGTGTGACCTTTTGTAATATTTAGCCACACAAAGCATGTTTTTTTGGGTATTTAGTCACATACAACTAAGCATAAAGAGACCAAAAGTGTTAATAAGTGTGACCATATGGTGTTTAAATAGAAGAAATGTGTATTATGTGTGACTAATGTTCATCCAATGGCCACATGAATTTTATATTTGTGTGGCTATTTGTAATATTTAGTCACACAAAGCATGTTTCTTTTGGGTGTTTAGTCACATACAATTAAGCATAAAGTGGCCAAAAGTGTTAATAAGTGTGACTATATGGTGTTTAAATTGAAGAAATGTGTATTTTGTGTGACTATTGATCATCCAATGGTCACATGAATTTTATGTTAGTGTGGCCTTTTGTAATATTTAGTCACACAAAGCATGTTTGTTTTGGGTATTTAGTCACATATAATTAAGCATAAAGTAGCCAAAAGTGTTAATAAGTGTGACCATATGGTGTTTAAAGTGAAGAAATGTGTATTTTGTGTGACTATTGATCATCCAATGGCCACATGAATTTTATGTTTGTGTGGCCTTTTGTAATATTTAGTCACACAAATCATGTTTGTTTTGGGTATTTAGTCACATACAATTAAGCATAAAGTGGCCAAAAGTGTTATTAAGTGTGGCCATATCCTGTTTAAAGTGAAGAAATGTGTATTTTGTGTGACTATTGTTCATCCAATGGCCATATGAATTTTATGTTTGTGTGGCCTTTTGTAATATTTATTCACACAAAGCATGTTTTTTTGGGTATTTAGTCACATACAATTAAGCATAAAGTGGCCAAAAGTGTTAATAAGTGAGACCATATGCTGTTTAAAGTGAAGAAATGTGTATTTTGTGTGACTATTGTTCGTCTAATGGCCACATGAAGTTTATGTTTGTGTGGCCTTTTGTAATATTTAGTCACACAAAGCATGTTTAATTTGGATATTTAGTCACATATAATTAAGCATGAAGTGGCTAAAAGTGTTAATAAGTGTGGCCATATGCTATTTAAAGTGAAGAAATGTATATTTTGTGTGACTATTGTTCATCGAATGGCCACATGAATTTTATGTTTGTGTGGCCTTTTGTAATATTTAGTCACACAAAGCATGTTTGTTTTGGGTAATTAGTCACATACAACTAAGCATAAAGTGACCAAAAGTGTTAATAAGTGTGACCATATGCTGTTTAAAGTGAAGAAATGTGTATTTTGTGTGACTATTGATCATCCAATGGCCACATGAATATTATGTTTGTGTGGCCTTTTGTAATATTTAGTCACACAAAACATGTTTGTTTTGGGTATTTAGTCACATATAATTAAGCATAAAGTAGCCAAAAGTGTTAATAAGTGTGACCATATGGTGTTTAAAGTGAAGAAATGTGTATTTTGTGTGACTATTGATCATCCAATGGCCACATGAATTTTATGTTTGTGTGGCCTTTTGTAATATTTAGTCACACAAAGCATGTTTTTTGGGTGTAGTTAGTCACATACAATTAAGCATAAAGTGACCAAAAGTGTTAATAAGTGTGACCATATGCTGTTTACGGTGAATAAATGTGTATTTTGTGTGACTATTGATGATCCAATGGCCACATAAAATTTATGTTTGTGTGGCCTTTTGTAACATTTAGTCACACAAAGCATGTTTGTTTTGGGTATTTAGTCACATACAATTAAGCATAAAGTGACCAAAAGTGTTAATAAGTGTGACCATATGGTGTTTAAAGTGAAGAAATGTGTATTTTGTGTGATTATTAATAATCCAATGGCCACATGAATTTTATGTTTGTGTGGCCTTTTGTAATATTTAGTCACACAAAGAATTAAGCAAACAATGACCAAAAAGTGTTAACAAGTGTGACCATATGCATCTTTTAGTCACATTTAAGAAATCAATATATATCAAAACAAAATCAAATATATATATCAAAATAAATTCAAATACAATAAAACTGGAATGTATATAACTGAACCAATATAAAATTGTAATGTTGTATATACTAAACTTCTCAATAAACTAAGGCCTTCTGACTCCTCTTCTTATTAGCTTCCTTTTGCATGGCATTACTAGAGACGTAAATATTGGGAATAAAATGCTAAGGCATTCCCACTGCTAGTTATATGGTTCCCACTGCTAGAGATTTTTCCCACTGTTAGTGTATCTCTACCACTGCCAAGGTTTGCACTGCTTGAAGACTTTCCACTGCTGATTGAAGATAGGGATTACTCAGAGTCAAAGACGCGTATTGTTATGTTTAGAATGTATTTTTGTGTATATCCTATATATTTAGAAGATTTGGTTAGATATTATCTTGTACAGTGCTCCTTGTGTTATAAAAGGAGTCCTTAGGTTAGAGTAGAAATACACATTCATCATATATACACATCTTTCACATACTACTCTCATAGCTTTAAGGTTTTGTAAACCCTAGTACTGTCAGAGTACTCGTATTATTCTCTTAATATTATTAAAGCTTTTTGGTTATTCACTATTTTCATTTCATTTTATAGTTATCTTCTTGATCACTAAAGGTTAGATTCCGCATAGCCTTTGGTGAAACTTATTAACAAAGTTTCTCTCATTGTGACCTTGTGTTTATCCAAGATAACAATAACCTTATAACCTAAGGCATAAGATCCAAGTTTGGGAACAACAAGTGGTATCAGAGCTTGTTGAGAAAACTTTGATCAAAGAAGCATAACACTCTTACCTTATTACTAAACCACAAACAGAAATGGATCCATATAACCACACAACCAATACCTCCATAAAACTCCCAATCCTTGACACTGAAAAGTTTGAACAATGGAAATTCAGAATCCAACAGTACTTACAACATGAACACTATGCTCTATGAGAAGTCATAGAGTTTGGTGACTCTTACAAAGTACCACCAGAAGAACCAGGGAAAGCAGTAGCAAGAGAAGCCTCTGCAAAGAAGAAAGGAAGGACTGCGGCTATTACTACTGAAGACATGCAGAAAAGAAGAAATGATGTCAAGGCAAGAACTACTTTGTTGTTGGCTCTCCCTGATGAACATCAGTTAAGATTCAGCAAATATGATAATGCCAAAGAACTCTGGGAAGCCATTTTGAAAACTTTTGGTGGAAATGAAGCCACCAAAAAGACAAAGAAGAATCAGTTGAAGCAACAAAATGGCAACTTCAAGGCTGAAGGGTCAGAAATAGTTGATAAAACCTTTAATAGGTTACAGTCTATTGTGAGTCATCTTGAGTTCATGGATGTTCCAATTGAAAAAGATGATCTAAACCAAAAGTTTTTGACAAGTCTTGCACCAGAATGGTTAATGTACACCATTGTTTGGAGAAACAGAGATGATCTAGACACAATGAGTCTGGATGATTTGTACAATCATCTCAAAGTCTATGAACCTGAAGTCCAAAAGAAGGCAGGATCAAACTCTCAAAACATGGCCTTCATTTCTTCATCAAACACCAGCAGTGGAAAAGGTGAAGTTCCCACTGCTAGTGTTCCAACTGCTAGTAGTCAAGTTTCCACTGTTAGCACTGAGGTTGCAGCTGCTAGTCTAAGCCATGATACTATCTGTGCATACATAGCTACTCAATCAAGTGGTTCTCAAATCAAATATGAGGACATCACTCAGATTGATGAAGATGATATAGAAGAGATGGACATCAAATGGAACTTGGCTTTGCTGAGCATGAGGGCTGATAGGTTTTGGAAGAAGACTGGTAAGAAGATTACCATTCAAGGATCTGATGTAGCTGGTTTTGACAAATCAAAGGTGGAATGCTTCAATTGCCACAAAATGGGTCATTTTGCTAGAGAGTGCAGAGCACCAAGAAGTCAAGACAGAGGAAAGAGAGAAAGCTACAGGAAGGATCCTAAGGTGGAAGAACCTGCTCCTAAGGCATTGATGGCCATTGATGGCATTGGATGGGATTGGAGCTACATGGCTAATGAAGATGAAAACCATGCACTTGTGGCAGATGATGTAGTTCCAACAGAATTTGCTCTTATGGCCATGTCTAGCTCAAGCTCAAGCTCAGACAATGAGGTATATGATGATTCCTATTGTTCTAAATCATGTAGGAAAAACACAGAAAACCTCAACACTAAGATTAATAAGTTAAATGAAGAACTTAGTGATTGTGAGACTGACTTGTATAACTACAAAAGAGGTTTATCTCAAGTTGAGGCTAGATTAGTAGAATTTAAAGTAAATGAAACTAAATTCTGTGAAAGAATTAGAGTCCTGGAGAGAGATGTAGAAATTAGAGATAATAAAATTGAATCTCTCAAAAATGAACTTGAGGAGTTGAAGAAGGAAAAAGAAAGCATAGATCATAAATTAGCAGGATTTGGTAATGCTTCAAAAGATTTAAATGATCTCTTAGAGAGTCAAAAATCTGCTAAAGATAAAACTGGTGTAGGATTCAATGAGTATACTGTTGTACCTCCTCCTCCTGCCCAAGTTTATTCACCTCCTCAGAGAGATCTGTCATGGACAGGTTTACCTGAATTTGTGGATGACACTGTCACTGATTATACTAGGCCCACACCTAGTGTAGATGTGTCAAAAGATGTTAGGAGTGACCTAGATGGTAATAATACTTCTATTTTTGAGCAAGGAGAAACATCTGGTAGTAATATGTCAAGGCCTATGATTAAGTTTGTGAAAGAATCTGGTTGTCCTAATGCAATTAAAATCAATAATACTGAAAATACTAGGAAACCAACTGTGAAATATGCTGAGATGTATAGAGACACTTCAAAAAGTCCTAAAGTTAGGGGAAACCAAAGGAATTGGAATAATTTAAAATCCCAACAGCTAGGAAAAGACTTTTTGATGCAAAATAAAGCATGTTATAAATGTGGCTACTTTGATCATCTGGCATCTAATTGTGGGATATGGGTGGCTAAGGGAGAAACCTGGCCAAGGGGTAATTATTCTCAAAACAATGTGAAATCCCCATCTACTCATAAGAGTATGACACCCAGAGCTGTTTTGCTCAAATCTGGCTCAAAACCTATTGTGGTAAACAAACCAAAAATGAATGTTGCTCAACCAACAATGACATCTTTTAAAACAGCACATTCAAATGTAAAAAGACCATTTGAAAGAAAAACAGCAGCTAAAAATCAAATTTGGGTTCCAAAAGTTCCCACTGGTAGAACAAAAATTCCCACTGTTGGCTCAAATGTTCCCACTGCCAAGCCAACAGGTGCTGCTGATTTGGGAAACAAGGGAAAAGCTGTTAAGGCCTCAGCTCGTTGGATTTGGAAACCTAAGGAAAATACTTCTGGTCAAGGTTCAAATTTCAATGGTGTATCAGTGACTTTCAAGAAATACCAATACATTGATACACAAGGCAGGCTCAAGTCAGTAATGGCTTGGGTCCCTAAAGAGAACTAATTCTCTTTTTATTTGTGCAGGGCAACATTGATGATAAAGGATATTGGGACAGTGGTTGCTCTAGACACATGACTGGCAACATATCTTACCTTTCTGAGTATGAGCCCTATGATGGAGGATATGTGTCATTTGGACATGGAGGTGGAAAGATTACTGGTAAAGGAACAATTAAAACTGGTAAACTTGAATTTGAGAATGTTTATTTTGTGAAAGAACTAAAGTATAATCTGTTTAGTGTGTCTCAAATTTGTGACAACAAAAATAGTGTTCTGTTCACTGACTCAGAGTGCCTTGTGTTGGGAAAAGATTTTAAGGTTGATGATTCTCATGTGTTGCTTAGGACACCTAGACAACATAATATGTATTCCATTGACCTAAACAATATTGTCCCTCATAAAAACTTGACTTGTTTGATTGCCAAGGCCTCTGTGGATGAAAGTATGATGTGGCATAGAAGATTAGGTCATCTGAATTTTAAAACCATGAATAAGTTGGTTAGGAATAATCTGGTTAGAGGTTTGCCTTCCAAAAGTTTTGAAAATGACCATACCTGTGTTGCTTGTCTCAAAGGAAAGCAGCATAAGGCTTCTTGTAAGACCAAGTTAGTGAACTCTGTCTCTAAGCCCCTTCACACTTTGCATATGGATTTGTTTGGACCTACTTCTGTCAGTAGTCTTAATCATAAATGGTATTGCTTAGTTGTGACTGATGATTTTTCTAGGTTTACTTGGACTTTCTTTCTAAAATCTAAGGATGAAACAGGTAGCATTCTTAGGAATCTTATCACAGAGATAGAAAATCTAAAAGACCTTAAAGTGAAAATAATCAGGTGTGATAATGGGGGTGAGTTTAAGAATAGAGAGATGGATGAATTCTGCACTAAGAAAGGTATTAAAAGAGAGTTTAGTAATGCTAGAACCCCTCAGCAAAATGGTGTTATTGAAAGAAGGAACATAACTCTCATTGAAGCTGCAAGGACTATGTTAGCTGATGCTAAACTCCCTGTTACCTTTTGGGCTGAGGCAGTTAGCACTGCTTGTTATGTTCAAAACAGGGTTTTGGTTAACAAGTCCCAAAATAAGACACCTTATGAATTGTTTAATGGTAGATCTCATGTTATAGGATTCTTAAGACTATTTGGGTGTCATGTCATGATCCTTAATACCTTGGACCACTTAGGCAAGTTTGATGCTAAAGGAGATGAAGGTTATATTGTTGGATACTCCCTATCTAGTAAAGTATTTAGGGTATTTAACAAGAGAACCAAGAAAGTAGAAGAAAACATGCATGTGGATTTCTTAGAAAATAAACCCATTGAGAAAGGCCTTGTACACTTCTAGGCAAGTTTGCCATGCTAAAGGAGATGAAGGTTACTCTTTTGTTTCGGCTTACTCCTCTCCATCTTGGTAAAGCATTTAGGGTATTTCACAAGAGAACCAAGAAAGTAAAAGAAAAACTTGATCCGTGGACTTCGCCCTTCCTAGATATATCCACAACATGAGCTATCTGCGGCCTCGCCGACCCCCCCCAACCGGCATATCTTGGTTCCCCACACGTGCCTTCCCAACACTCAGGAGTCTTCCACACCGGTCTTCTCCCCTAACCATTCTCACTCCATTGACTATTTTGCGCCCCCACTCCCCCACCCCCCCACGCTTATTGTGACCACCCACCCAACGCGTCAATCCCCCCACACGAGCTCACCCCATCTCCTCCTCCCACCACCACCCTCCCCCCCACCCCAATATCACCTCATATACTACCTCATAGATGCTGACAGATGACCCCGCGTGAGACATCTAATACAGAATAGACTGTCTAATCGTGTAGAGTGTCAAGTACCTAGAAATTACGAAATTAAGTCAGAAACCTGCCTATGTGACACTGAGAGAGATTCATCGTAGTCCTTCTCTAAGATTCATTGCTCACTGCCAAATTGGTTTAATGATATAATTTGGGAAAATCACCCACCTCAAAGAAATTTATTCTTAACCCCCCGAGACGCGCCGCCAGAGAAAGTCTACCACTATCCTGTCATCCTATCTCTCAAATACATTCGAATGAATCCACTACACCCCATCGGAAACCCACCACCACCATCTCGCACAAAATCATACTACCCCGCGCAGACTGCATCACCAACCGAACCACGCAGATTGCTCACCTCCTTATAAATCTTCAAAGCCACCTGCTCGGCTCTCCTCCCACCATCCACACACCTCGTCCCCTACTGCTTGCTCAAAAAGTACTCACTTAGCTGATCAAGTAGGAAGCCTGTTTTATCACCTTAGTAGTATCTAAAGTTCCCACTTTAGTTTACCAGTACCTATCTGTTGTATTAAAATGTCTTGGATTAGTGAGTCACCTGAGCTTCACTACAAGCCCAACAATGGGAAAAATGCAGTTAGTTTCCCCACTGTTTAGTGATCATCCTATTCCAACTTGGTTGAATATAATTTATCCTCCTATATACCTCAAGTCTTCCCAAGATCATTTCAAGAGTAGGGTCAGCTACTTCAGAGCCACTGGTCATTAAGGGGTTATAGGTGATGGGAGATTTCTTAGGGATTACTATAATTCAACTAGTTTTGAACTAAAGTGGTATGCTGACATATGAAACTTGGAGACGCGGATCATACAAGTTCAGTCCAAACCCTATCTCTGAATTAATAAAGTCCATCCATAATGTTTGGAATATTTGGTCCAACATTGTTAATCTGTATTCCAACCAGAAATAAGGCCAAGAAAGATAAGTTAGAAGTATATAAAGCTTCATATGTACTTATTCAACAATAAAGTCTAATCCTGATCTCCTACAGTATTGTTTATTATTCATGTTTTCTTGTACGCATGAAGAACCGCAAGAAAATTTTATTGATGTATAAAAGATGAAAAATGAAAGTTGGGTTGGTATAGCTATGCAAGAAGAGCTTCTATCTATTTCAGATTTGTAAGTTTAGGTATATGGTTGACGGTCCTAAAGAGGGAGTGAGGTCTTATGGAATAAAAATAGGGTCCTCAAAACACAACAAGAAAGATTGAAAGGGGAATTGGTAATTCTAAATCAAGGCAGGCTTGTGGCACAAGGCCTGGCTTGTGGTAACCAGGTCACATTCTCAGTAGGAACTGGAATTGATTATGGAAGTAAGCAGGTATATTTCACACTTTTGCATGGGATAATGAGGGGCTATTTGATTGTTCTTTGGGGGCCGCCTATATACGGATGTTTTGGGATTTACAGTATTCCAATGTGATGTCAAAAGTGCTTTTCTGTATGGGACTATTGATGAAGAGGTTTATGTGATGCAACCTAACTGAGCTTGAGAAGATCCTGAGTTCCCAGATAAAGTTTTCAGGGTTCTTTCGCGAAATAAATACTACCATGAATCTCAATCGTCCCAAAACTGTATTTACAAGGATAAGGACTTAGCAACCGTGTACTTAATATTTAACTTGGGTTAAACATAATAATGTACTAAAAGCGAGCACATATAAGGTAGGTGATCGTTCCGGATTCACACCGTAAATATATATAATATATAATAAAATATAAAATATATAAAGAAGTGTAAAAACCAACAATCAATGATACCGAGAAGTAGTATAGAGCTTTCCCGGGTCGTAAATCCCCAACGAGGCTGGAATGGTAAATCGATACGATCGAAGATTTGAGTTTGAAGGAAGGAATTGGTCTGGGAAGTTGAAAAAGTCAAATTAGATAATAACGGACTAAAACGTTTAAGAAAAACCTAGAAATTACGAAATTAAACTAGAAAACGAAACCCCGAATCCCGTACAAAAGGGGGAAAACCTAAAATCTTTAAAAATAACCCTACGGAAAATTTTTCACTTCTAAACTACTCTATGGATCAAATAACGAAGAATGAAAAAGACTAGACCGAAAACGGAGTTCGTTTGACCCAAAAACGAGTCAAAACAAAAACCCGCACCTGGACCGTGCTTTAAAAAGTAAAAAGTTGTAAAAATGACCCTACGAAAATTTTTATATTTTTCCTACAAACTAGATGATAAA
>BQNB010001054.1:78461-103547 GCA_026074375.1 Tanacetum coccineum
CATGGATGAACTATTTAAGCTTCGGCTATTGTAACAAACAAGTCTATTTATTCCAATGTATCAATTTTAAACGACTCATATAGATGTCGTTCTCACATCTCGTGCTGTTGATCTATGAAGTAACACTCTCCAACCCATATTCCGATGCGACCCATTTTGGGGGTGTTACACCCTTGGGTTGAGTAATATATTTTATATTGATGTCAAGTTATGGAAATCCTTTTGAAGTATATCTTGATGGTGTTTGGGGAAAACTATTCTTGAAATGATTTTATGAATACGTTGTGATAAGCGCTTTTATATGTTTAAGGTAATCTTTACCTTTTTATAAGTTGTTTTTGATAAATTTTATTTTATGAAAAGTATGTTTAAAATGATTTATATTGGTAAAATGCGATACATTTTTTTATAAATATCTCTTGATTATTTTTTGAAAACCATGTTTTAAAACGAATTTTAAAAAAAAAGATTATATTTAAGATGATTTTTTATATTTTAAGATGATTTAAAAAAAAACTGTCTTTATTGTTTCAAAATGAATTTTTATAAAAACAGTATTTAGTTGGTTCTGTCGAGTTAAGTCGATTATTGGTATAAGATTTCTATCTCTCGTATTTATCAATTGATATGTATCATTATTCGATATGTGTACCTTTGTCTTGATACGCTTTGTTTAATCTTTTGTTTGCGTTTCCTATCGGTATAGATATTCTATCTTTTCTTTAAAAGATTCTTATGTCATTGGATCCACATCTATTTGCATATGTGAAATCCCTTATATGTATTCTAGCCTTTAATTCGGTATTCGTTTGCTACCCTTTTCGATATTTTGTAACCCTTAGAAGTCATTGATATACGTTTTATCCAACCAAGTCACTCTCCGTGGGGAGAACCTGTGTTGTTCAAAAGAAGGACGGTTCATTTCGAATGTGCATAGACTATCGAGAGTTGCACAAGCTAACCACCAAGAATCTCCCCAGGATTGACGACTTGTTCGACCAGTTACAAGTTTCGCGTTATTTCTCTAAGATAGATATTCGTTCCGGTTACCATCAGTTAGTACCGACGCTTTTCTATTGTTTTTCTCTTGATCGTAAGTACGGATTAGTCTTTACGTTCTTCTTTTGGTTCGTAATGTCTTCGTATAGATTTCTCTTGTGCATGTTCGTTTCACTGTTATTCTGACTATATAGTTCTTTATACTCCCTTTCGCTTTCAAACAATAAGATTTTGTTAGAGTCTTTACGGTATTTTACAATCCCTTTTGGTATTACGATGCCCTTGGGTTGAGTAATATATTTTATATTGATGTCAAGTTATGGAAATCCTTTTGAAGTATATCTTGATGGTGTTTGGGGAAAACTATTCTTGAAATGATTTTATGAATACGTTGTGATAAGCGCTTTTATATGACTGTCTCATTATGAAAACTGCGTTTACAATGATTTTTATGAAAACAATGTGATATTGGTTGAAGTGTCAAAACCATGTTTAAGGTAATCTTTACATTTTTATAAGTTGTTTTTGATAAATTTTATTTTATGAAAAGTATGTTTAAAATGATTTATATTGGTAAAATGCGATACATTTTTTTATAAATATCTCTTGATTTTTTTTATGAAAACCATGTTTTAAAACAAATTTAAAAAAAGATTATATTTAAGATGATTTTTTATATTTTAAGATGATTTAAAAAAACTGTCTTTATTGTTTCAAAATGAATTTTTATAAAAACAGTATTTAGTTGGTTCTGTCGAGTTAAGTCGATTATTGGTATAAGAATTCTATCTTTCGTATTTATCAATTGATATGTATCATTATTCGATATGTGTTCCTTTTGTCTTGATACGCTTTGTTGACTCTTTTGTTTGCGTTTCCTATCGGTATAGATATTCTATCCTTTCTTTAAAGGATTCTTATGTCATTGGATCCACATCTATTTGCATATGTGAAATCCCTTATATGTATTCTAGCCTTTAATTCGGTATTCGTTTGCTACCCTTTTCGGTATTTCGTAACCCTTAGAAGTCATTGATATACGTTTTATCCGACCAAGTCACTCTCCGTGGGGAGCACCTGTGTTGTTCAAAAGAAGGACGGTTCATTTCGAATGTGCATAGACTATCGAGAGTTGCACAAGCTAACCACCAAGAATCTCCCCAGGATCGACGACTTGTTCGACCAGTTACAAGTTTCGCGTTATTTCTCTAAGATAGATATTCGTTCCGGTTACCATCAGTTAAGAGTACATGGAGAAGATATTCTCAAGACGGCATTTAGGACGCGATATGGACACTTTGAGTTTACGGTTATGCCTTTTGGGTTAACCAATGCACCAGCGGTTTTCATGGACTTGAAGAACCGGGTGTGCAAGCCGTATTTAGACAAGTTTTTCATTTTGTTTATCGATGATATCTTGATCTACTCGAAGTCTAAGGAGGATCACGAGGTTCATTTGAAGTTGTTGTTGGAGCCGCTGAAGAAGGAAAAGTTGTTTGCCTAGTTTTCCAAGTATAAATTCTGGCTAAAAGAAGTGTGTTTTCTCAGACACGTGGTTAACATCAATGATATTCACGTAGACTCTAGTAAGATAGAAGCAATGAAGAATTAAAAGGTACCTAAGACGCCATTCGAGATATGATTATTCTTAGGATTGGAAGATTCCTATCAACGTTTCATCGCTAATTCTTCTAAGGTTGCTAAGCCCCTTGCTTCACTGACGCAGAAGATTCAGAAGTATGAGTGGGTCAAGGAACAAGAAGAAGCTTTTCAGACTTTGAAGGACAATTTGTGTAATGCACCAATATTGTCATTGCCTGATGGACCAGAAGACTTTGTAGTTTACTGTCCTAACAACTACGGGAAGCAAAATTAGGTATAAGGAAACCCTAAATTACAATCTAATGGAACAAAACCTAAAACGGGCCTGAAAAAAAAAATAAAAATAAAAATTTTAACCCTACCAGCAGAAACGGTGCACTACCAGCAGAAACGGTGCACTACCAGCAGAAACGACAATACTACCAGCAGAAACGAGGCTCTACCAGCAGAAACGAGGCTCAAAAACTGCTGATTTTAAAAAATCGTTTTTAGCCAAAACTCAAAACACGAAAGTTGTCCGGGACATGTTTTTAAGCAACTTTAATAAAGGAACCTTATAAAAATAAGCACTCAATAAGCCCCAAAAAGCCAAAAGAGCTGCTGATTGCAGAAAGTTAATGTTTGGACTTACTTTTAGTAAATAAGCTGTAAAAAGCTCAAAATTAAACCAAAATGAAAAAGGAAAGATGTTTTGGAAAGCTTATATGTTGCTTAATCTGATTCCAAAAAGCCTTTTCAACCAAAAACAACTTAACTCAACTCAATTTGCATCAAAATATAGTAAACTCTAACTTTTTCTAAAATAAGCCAAAATGAAAATAAGCTAAAATCCTAAATAAGCCAAACTGAAAAGTGTGCTTTTGGAAATAAGCTCACTAATGAGTCCTTATTAAGCCCACCTATTCACTTTTTTAAATAAGCCATTTGAATAAGCACAATAAGCACAAATGACTAAACTACTATTTTTTTGATTTTACTGAAAATAAGCACTTTTGAGCTTAAAAATGAGCAAGCAATTGGATTCTTATGATGATATAAGCTAAAAACAGATTGAGATTTAAGCTCAATGAACAATAATTAAGACTCAAAAGATATTTTGAAACACTAAATAAGCCAGAATGAGCTTATGAAAAAGCTAATTATCCCTTTTTTTAACTCTCATGCAGATTCTAACTTAAACTTTAAAACACATTTGCACATTACAACAACACTTACCCAATGCATATAAACACTTAAAATTAATATGCAAACAAAGCTTAATATCTACTTTAAGCTAAAACTCAAAAATAAGCACTTCTACTTAAGCAAAATTCAACAGGTTCACAAATAAGCTAATATAAACTTGGAAATTGAAATTCAACAAATAAAAACTTGATTAAACAGCTTATAAGACCTAAATATAGCTAAATGAAATTTATCAAATGACCACAACCCATTCAAGAGCCAAAATGACCCATTTTCAGCCTTGACCCAAACACCCCTTTAAGATTATGAAATCCATTTTTAAAACTAATTTTAAGAGATTTAGGCCAAAGCTTTTAAAGACAAATGATTATATGAACATATTAAGCACTAATGAACCATTTTCAACAGAAATTAAGCACTTAGATAAGCTGAATAAGCAAAAGGCAATTTTAGCTAAAAATGACATATTAAAAGAACAAGTATAAATAAATGATACAAAAGCTTAAACCAAGGAAAATTAAGCATATATTAACACTATTAAGCAAGATAAGACAGAAATAAACAATAATAAGCAATGCTACAGTAACCTTAAAGAAAAGTGCAAGAATTAAATAAGAGACTTACAATGAACCTCTAGCTAAACAAGAGGAACCCAAAAGGGCAGCTATAAGCTCCCTAGCTTATTAATAAGCTAGGGTATGAGTCCATTTGGTTTTCCATTACAACCAACTTCCAAAATGCTTTCCACAATTCAAATGCAAAGGTAATTCAGATTATTAAACTGGTTTGCAGAATTTAAACTTAGTTAACACTTATTTAGCTCAAATAAAGAGCTTAGAGACTCTTCAGAGCTTATGAGTAGCTTTAAAACAAACTTAAGGTAATGTAAACTTGGAACACGAATTGCAAAACAAACTGAAATTTCATTAAACTTGGAACTTTTACAAATTGCAGAAAGGAAAAAGTTTTTTTTTATATTAAAAACTAAAAATTACACACTGCCTTACATGGCTCACTAGCCCTATTTATACAAAGAAAAAGGTAAAAACAAGCTGAAGTCTTCTGTTTGACTTTCATTGACTTTTCTTTGTTGAGCTTGACTGTGTTTGTTTGCTGAGTATAAAGCTTCCTTGTGCTAGCTTTGTGAGTATAAACTCACAATATATCCTGGCCCTTAATTTCCTTGTATTCTCTCTCAACCCTTGGATCGAAAATGCCCTTGGATTGCCAACTTGGCATTGTGGCCATGTGGGGTGAGTGGGAAGGTTTTGTCAAGTGGTTGATGGAGTGTTGCAGGGTAGAAGTATGGGAGCAAAACAGGGTGCTGGCTGGATTTGGTATTGGCGGGAAAAAGGTTTATACAAGTTGGGTTGTGACAGAGGGAGGTTGAAGATGATTAAGGGTATGTTTGGTTTGTGTACAAGAAAAGCCCCTCCACATCTTTCTTCTTTTCATTCTCTTTTTCCCCTTTCTTTCTTTTATAAATGAAGTTTCCCAAATTGGCATAATCAGCCCCTGTCTTTGTTTCCTTAATAATATAACTTAGGGGTTTGGCATTTTTGACCCCTCAAGTTATATTTTTCTTTGCTTTTTCTTCTCGGAGTTGACTTGACTTTGGCTTTAGGGCTTGTCTTTCACACACTTTTCCATCCGTGTCCGGTTTTGTCGCTTTATTGGCTTGGTTTTTTGTTCTTTTTTGTGAGATATCGTTCTTGCAAACATTAGCAAAAACACGCATTTATATTGGATTTTTGAGTCCGTTTTTGGTTATTTTAGCTCGTTTTTAAAGGTAAAAGGTATGTGTAATTAAGCACATACCAATCTTCGTGAGAAATGAAACGAACTTCTTTTGAGAGAAGCCTGAGTAGCTGGGATGGGTTGTGCATTGCATCACCAGGTCCATGATGACTTGTCTTCAATACCAGAATCATCTTTGTGATTATTGATAGATTATGCATTGACCCAGTTTCTACCTAAGGTTGTATGGAGGGCTTCTTTCTTTATACCTTTTATCCTTAAATTTCTTTTTAATTCTTCAACCTCTTCAATGTTATTCCAACGCGTCCTCATTACCACCATGTTGGGTTTGTTCTGATGATAACTCGTGCCTTGGATAACATTCTGTCCAATTTTACTTTATTCCTTTTTTTAATCATACCTAAGGACTTCTATCTATCTTGGAGTGTCCCTGGGTAGATCCCTCCGGTTTTGGCTGGATCATGGAAAACCAAATACCTATTCTTAACCGCCTTATAACACCGTAAGAAACAACTGTTGGTCAGTCTTTGGTATTTCCATAGTAAAAAAAACAACACAAACTCACACACACAAACACTCAAAAAAAAAAAAAAAAGAAAAAAAAAAAAAAAAAAAAACAAAAAAAAAAAACAAAAAAAAAAAAAAAAAAACAAAAAAAAAAAAAAATAAAAACAAAAAAACCCATAAAAACCATTAACAAGCATCAACGTGTTCGAGAAATCATTTATAACACAATAAGAGTTTTCTAAATTACCAAAAGCCCCCTCTACACATATGCATCATATTATGAAAGAGTTTTGCACATGCGGGGACGAGCTTATTTGTACATGCTTCCAAACATCTCTTTGGTCGTGGTTCAATTTTTTCTAGTGTTTTTGGCTAATATACTCGAACAAAAAAGTGGAAATTTTTTTGGTGTTAAAAACCATAAAGTTTGTGTTTTATGGTAGATATAGCTAAAACATACTTACTTTGGCAAAAGAATTCAAGCAAAAACATCAAAAAGTGTGTTTTTAAGTGATTTGAAAAAGTGGTTTTCTGGATTTTTTAAAAGAGGAGGAATATACCTTGAAGGAGGAGGAATATACCACTTTGATTAGGAGAAACATACGCTGTTTTTTCATTGGGAGGAATATACCACTTTCATTAGGAGAAACATACACTGTTTTTTCATTGGGTGGAATATACCACTTTCATTAGGAGAAACATGCACTGTTTTTTCATTGGGAGGAATATACTACGTTCATTAGGAGAAACATACACTGTTTTTTCATTGGGAGGAATATACCACTTTCATTAGGAGAAACATACACTCAGGAGAAATATAAACTCAAGTGATTTATACACTCAGGTGATTTATACACTAAGGTAATTTATACACTAAGGTGATTTATACACCCAGGAGATTTATACACCTGTTTTCGTAAAGAACCAATCTTAATCACCTTCCACAACACCAAAGCAAACACAACACTTAATGCTAAAATAATTATATATTAGAGATTCATTAAAATGACAAACGGCTAAAGATTCGGATTCTAGATGAAGTGATCACGAAGTTGATTTAGTATCCCTTATTTGAGATTGAAGTGGGGTTTCACGAAGGCGTCTACTTATTTCATCATCGAGACTTCCTTCTACTTTCTACCCCTTTTCTTCAAACCTAATCTATCGACTGATGACTTACTTGAACGCATACAGCTTATGATTGAGACTTGGATTATCTAGTTATACCCGATGTAAGGAGTTACATTGTAGTACTCACGGGTTATAGCTATCACATAAAGGAGTTACATTGTAGTGCTCAGTGTCACACGCATATGCAGATGTGGATAGTTTCAAGAGGTGTGGTACTTCTAATACTTTTGATGTTGGGTATAGGGTACTTAAAGATTTGATCTTGCACCGTTCTTCAATCAACAACAGTGCAAGCTTATGTAACAAATTTGGAGGATTTTACTTCAGTTTCAAGTTTGGTATATCGGGTTTACTTCACCATGTGGTCACAGTAATAGCCGACAGAATACGAGGTTGGTAAGTTAGCCATAAAATTTAAAGGTTGAGATGTAATCAATAATTCTCACGGGATATTATTGTGCTATTCCACGACAATGGTACTTTACAGTCTAAGGAAAATTTTCAAAGTTCTTCAACGACATTCATAAATTTTCAATATTTATGCTTATGACAAGAACTTCTCGAGTATATGTGCGTACAACAATGATGCTTTCGAGAGTTTGAAACCATTATGGGGGAAATGTGTACTGTGATGTTACAAGGTCAACTTTCAGGGGGAAGTAGTGTATGCTACTTTACTTAGTATGGTTTGTGAAGTATTATAAATATGTGAGAAGAATTGTTGCTAATTTCTTCTACAAAATTCTGTTGTGCACGTTAATAACAAATAAAAGATTGTTGAAGCTACACCAAAGTTTCAGAATCTGCTCAAGATAAGGATGTTAGTTTGGAAGGAAGCTGATTCAGAAACTTTGCTAAAAAAGGAGTCTATGAAGAAAGCTGTTCCAGACTTGATGCATGAATTGGTGGGAAGTTAATCCAACTCATGCATACTATAAAGGTTCCAGAACAAGTAAAGATACAAAAGATCCAAGCTGAAGTACAAGTTTCAAGACCAGGAGAACTCAAAAGACATCTTCAACTTTGGAAGACTTTATTTTGTTGTAATTGTACTTGTTAGGAACATTGTAAGTAATTCCATATGTCCACATATTGGGGGAAGATTGTTAGCCTTAAAATATGTTGATTATACAGAATTACAATAGTTTACATAAGGCGTGTGATGTGTCGTTGTGAGGTGTGTGATTTTATGATTTCAAGTTTTAAATTTATAGTTTGCCGACTTAACCAAAAACAACACTTTAATGGGCAGTGTACCCGGTGGGTGGGAGTTTCATGGTAAATAGGATGTCGAACACTTAGAGCAAAGTTAAATCTTTCAATTTATTAATAATTTGGTTTTTCTAATTCTAAGTTAGTCTAATCTATACTAAAGCTATGCTAAACCTATGTTAATCCTAAATCTAATGAAAATAGGGGTTTTCAGCCTGAGAGACTGGCATAGGTTTTGTGGTGACTAAAATCAATTCAAGACACTTTAACCCACCAAGCAAATTAACAAAAGATAAAAGAGCGGTCTAGCCAAATATAAGAAAACTATATTAACCATTATTAATCCAATCAGAACGTTGGTTTGTTTATTAGTGCAATGATTACTTATCTCGAGGCGGCATATTATTCTTAAGACTTAGGCGTTACTTCTTCTTAAGACCTAGACACGTAGAATTCTGTCATAATTAAACGCATCCACATAAAGCATCCTAATTTGCTGATTATAATCTATCTTAGGGATTAAGGCAATTGTGATCTTGTTAAACCCTAGCTCATAGAGACTTTACCCACTTACTACTTAATGGAAATTCATACACTAGTAGTCCACTAACCAAGTCTTTACCAATTGATCGAGAACGTACTCGTTGAAACCAAGGTCACCTTAGGGCTCAACTAAGCTCACAATCTAAGGGCAAAGATAGGTCGATAATTGTGATCCTATTGGTCTAGATGTATAAATCACTATATGGAGAGCTATCTCGACATCTAGATTACTTGGTCCGTATCACTAGATCTAGTTGAATGATAGGTCGCATACAAAAGCACGTAAACAAGTATAAATTGATAAACATAAACAAGCAATTCAACGATAAATTAAGAAATCGAGATAAATAAACCAAACATTGAGATCTCCATAATAATGGCTAATACCCGAAGGTATTAGACTTCAAACGTCATAATTAGTACAAGAGTAATGATTTAGCCAAGGTAAACTAACCGAGTTAACGAATGATACCAAAAACTAAATGATTACAAGAGTATAAGAAATTACACATTGTCTCCTATGGAATGAATCGCGTTGCTCGACCTCTTCTGCTCTTTTTCTCCTCTGAAAATCGACTTTTGTGGTTTAGGTATCGAGAATATGATTTAGCACACTTAAAACTCATTTTTGAGTTTTCTATTTATAAGGTCTGAAGTCGGTGTTGATACGGCGTATCCAATGTCTTGGATATGGCGTATTGGTGGTTTCTTGGAGTAGGGACCACGTTTGATATCTTCTAGAATATTTTATTCCTATATAGCTTGAATACAGCGTATTGGTATTCCTTGATATGGCGTATTGGTCATGTTTCCTTCTTGGTCTTTGGTGAGTGCAGACACATATAGGCCATATCTTCCTTGATGGATACGGCGTATCGGTCTTTATAACAGTAATATTCAAATATCTTCGTTTAGGCTCCATAATGCGTGCCTTTTAGTCAACTTTCACAAAGTACTCCATAATTACTACAATTCTCAAATATGAACGATTAAGTAACAATTTCTTTGCAATAATTATACAAAATGGGTTAATTACATGGGATAAATGATGCTATAAAATAGACGTTATTTGATGTCATCAAATATCCCCCTACTTGAATCCTACTTGTCTTCAAGTATCCTTTCGAAGTTTATGAAAAATGTATCCCTAAGGATTTTTCTGTTTAAGCATTTATTTGATCTATTACAAGTACACAACAAAACACCTCACGATATAGGAAGATGAAAACACTCAAATCACTCAACTAATCTATGTGGTAACATGTAACTAATTCGCTCAATTGCTCGATCGTGATGAGTATTCTATCATAGGCTTGGAAAGGATACACATCTCCACCACTAGAGCTAAGGAGTAACAAGTTTATAAAGGTAAAATGAGTTTTTATTATAAGGCTTAGGGTTGATCATTTTACAATTTTTCACCAAAAGTACCACACCAACAAGGCAGCTGAAGCACACATACATGACCGTAACGACGGAATAGACATGTGTGTTCGATCACATCCTCATTCGAGTTTAACCAAGGGTTAGGATGAAGAATGATATAGGGTAAGGATCTTCTAACTTTCACCAATAGTAATAAACCAACAAGGCAACTAAGACATGCATACATGGCCGTAACGACGGAATAGACATGCATGCTCGATCACATCCTCATTCGCGTAAAACCCATGGTTAATGATTATAAAAGAGAATTAAATTGTTGTTAAACAAAAATTACGAAACAAATAGACTAGGTCCAAGATATAAGTTTCTAGATACTTTTTCTCGACCGTTACCATGATAAAGACACAACTATTTACAAACGTCTTGATCAGTGATAAAAAACAACAATCTAAGTTGGCGTTCCCGTAACGGTCAACTTCCCAATCATCCCATACTTTACAAACTTTTACAAGACAAGTGGTAATATCTGCCACTTTATACAATACTCTACATCGTTGATTTTTAAGACGTATCAACGAATAATCGATTCTTCATATAATTCCTCCGGTCTAAGCTTTTGCGATTATTTCCAAACTTTCCTTTTCTTTTTTGTTGCGATTTTTCTAATTTTTTTTGTTTTTTTTGTTTTTTTGACTCCGGATAATTCCTTCAATAATTCTTCATTCTTCAGACGTACCAATAATTGTGTTGGTATTAAAAATACATGAGTTTTGACTGCTTTGTACATTTCCCTTTGCAATGTGTAAATTTCTTCCCAACCGTACCAAAGATAAAAAATTGACACAAGACTCGGGAAATACATACTTTACACTTTAAGCAACTAGCAACTGATAAATGGACTTAATCTAACAGGGTAGGCTAAGGTGTAAAGGTGTAACGAAACAAACAGTTGGTGTTATTCCTAAAGGATTGGCTCTATTGATTTTTCTAGGGGTATCTTACTCTTAAGATGAGAGTAAACAAAGGCTTTATACGAGGATTTAACTAACCATTGTAGTTAGTTAATAAAACAACATATAAAGGCTTTTTGGGTGTAATCCTAGAAATTTACCAATTTAAACAAGTTACTTCATCTAAATCCATAGTACTCATTATTGTGGTCTCGAATAGATATACCAAGCCAAGTTCTAAAGTCTACAACATCACCGGCACACTCATATTTTGTGGAATTTGGGTAAACATTTAGAAACGGATAAGGTTAAATCCTCACAATATCTAATAAGGGTTATTGTGTGCAGGTTATGTAACAAGTAATTTCACAAAAGTATGCTTGAAATTTTTTTAAATTTGAGCATAATTTAAGCATTTTAGTGTGAAAAATAGGACAAGTATACATTCTAATTCCCATCCCCCCACTTGAATTATACAACGTCCTCGTTGTATAGATAAAACATTAAAAACATACAACAAGTATGTACACAATAGGAAATGAAAGAATGAACATGGAATACTTTAAATGGACCTTTTAGAAGATAAGTAGGATGATGAACACAAGATGTAAACCCTAACCAAGCCTTCAAAATCAAAACCCTAATCAAGAAAACCCTAAATATGTTTTCTTGATAATTCCTTGTTAAACCCGAATCCAAGCTTGTTAACACCTTGAGTAACCTTAGGTAACCTTGGAATGAACACTTGAATACTTGGAATGCCTTGGATGAAAAATTAAAATGAAACCCTAGCACCCTCAAGGTATGCCGTGGGTTTAGAGCTTATTTTTGGGAGAGAATGATATGTTTTTCTTGTAAATGGGAAGAGTAGAAGTTAGACAACCTAGGACTTCCTTTTATAGTGTGCAAGAAAACCTTAAACAACCTAAATGAAACCATGGGATTGAAAATGGTTTAAGGACAAGGTGTAAGAGCTCTCCTCCTCCCTAGGAGGAGGCCACGGCTCAAAGGAGTGCAATGGTACCAAGATGGGACAATTTCTAGTAACATGGGTCAAAGGTACATCTTATGTAAGGTTTAACATGTGTAGAAAAAGGAGTTAGTGGAAGTTTTGCATTTCTTTCTTATGTAAACACTCATGTCCGGTTTTAAGGAGTTATAGGTAAACAAAATAAGTAAATTTTGGGTATTGGGTATAATCGTGGGTATTTGTTTGAGTGTAGATGGGTAAAGGTGCTTGAGGGTATGACCGATGTTATTTATTGCGAACACATAAGCGTTTTACGTAAACCCAACAAAAAAAAATTTTGAAAAGTTATAAATTTTTCTTCCTAATAATCATATAACACTTGCTGATGTAAACTTTAATTTGTTGATGTCCGTTTTACTTTTGGAAGTTGATTTTTAGTTTACGCGATTTACCTATAAGGTAATAATTAAAGAGAACGCTGTATAAAATCTAAAAAATAAATAATGGAATTTATTAAAGTCGTAAATAACCTGAAAATGAGAAATGTTACAGTCTCCACCCGTTAGGAGAGCCTTGTCCCAAGGCTCAAGATGCCACATTTTTCGAGGGTGCGGTTCTTGTGAAGAGGTGTGGATACTTTTCTCGGAATGGATCTTCAGCGTTCACATGTGAATCAGTACTCTTTGGAGTTCCAACGAACTTTGATGTTGGGAATACGGACTTCGCCTGTATCTTCTTGATACTTCAAATCCAAATTTCCACTGGTTTTTCAACAAAGTAGTGTTTATCATCAATATGGGCGTATTTCATATTAAAGGAACCTAACATGCGCGTCGGATAAAACACTTATTTAGTTTGGATATACATGAAACGTGCTATGAACCTGCTTAACTGTTGAGGTAGTTCGAGTCTATAAGCAACGGTTCCCACTTTGGCTAACACCTTGAAAGGTCCAATATACCTCGGGTTCAACTTTCCCCGTTTTCCAAAATGTACGACCCCTTTCCAAGGTGATACCTTTAACATAACTCGATCACCAACTTGAAAAACCTTAGAGGCTTACGCTATATCATCGGCATAACTCTTTTGGCGATCATGAGCAGCTTGCATTTTGTACTTAATTTGGACAATCTTTTCGGTTGTTTCATGAACAAGTTCTGGACCGGTGAGCCGAGCATCTCCGACTTCGGCCCAACACACAGGCGATCGACACTTTCGGCCATAAAGTGCCTCGAATGGGGAAGTTTATTTCTTGCATGGTAGCTATTGTTTACGTGAATTCGATTCAGCGGTAAGTGTCCTTACCACCTTCCCAAAGTCTATCACGCAAGCGCGTAACATATCTTCAAGAGTTTGAATGGTTCTTTCGCTTTGTCCATCAGTCTCCGGATGGTATGCCGTACTCATATCCAGCCGAGTACCCATAGCTTTCTGAAATGACCTCCAGAAATTTGACGTAAACTGGGGGTCACGATCACAAATGATCGAGACTGGTATCCCATGCCTTGTGACCACTTCTTTCAAGTATAGTCTTGCTAGTTTGTCCATAGGGTCAGTTTCCCTCATTGGTAAAAAGTGTGCAGACTTAGTGAGTCGGTCTACAATTAACCCATTATGGTGTCGTTTCAATTTGCGTTCTTGGAAGTTTTTGTGACAAAATCCATGTGATATTGTCCCACTTCCATTGGAGGTAAATCTGCTGGTTTGTACCAGTAAGCCAGATGGTTTTTGGTGTTCGGCTTTGACTCTTAAACCGTCAAACACTTGCTAACTAGGTGGCAATGTCAGCTTTCATGTTAGGACACCAGTATAGTTTGTTCATGGTCATTGGTTACATTTATCGGAACCCGGATGAACAAAATATTTTGACTTGTGAGGCTCATGCATAATCAGAGTCCTTAGGTCACCGTAGCGTGGCAACCAACTTTGTTGTTAGACACAATGTGAACGTCCGCACGCGGTTCCAACTTCTCCTTCCTAGGCTTTTCTGGGTCCTTTCAAATTCTCAATCTACTTTACCTCTCTACGTCTTCAGACTTGAGTTTTCTGGTTTTCTTGCCTTAATCTGAGCTCCAAAAATCGCTTGAGGATAGGTCCAAAACAATAAGTCATACTAAGGCCGAACCCGTAATGGCTTTATTCGTTCTTTCTGCTCAATGTATCTGCACTACTTTTGCTTTTCATGGGTGATAAGGATTTCACAATCATAATCACTAAGCAATTCCAACCAACGGCGCTGTTCTCATGTTTAATTCCTTCTGATCAAGGATGTGTTGTAAACTTTTGTGGTCAGTGAACACTGTACATTTTGTCCCGATAACACGATAATTGACACCATTATTTTTAGAGCGAATACTAATGCGAATAACTCCAATTCCATGAGTGGTGAATTTTCTCATGATCTTTAGTTGCCGTGATTGCATTAAGCAACTCACTTTCTCTCTTTGCATTGAAATGCGCCAACCCTTTGATTGAAGCATCACAGTAAGCGATAAAGTCTTCATTTCCTTTGGTAACGCTAGAATTGGTGCACTACACAACTTCTGCTTTATCAACTGAAAAGCTGCCTCTGCCTTGTCACTCCAATCAAACTTGATCTTCTTTTGAGTGAAGCTTGTATTTGCTTGGCGATCTTGAGAATCCTTTAATGAATATTCGGTAGTTGCCTGCTAGACCTAAAAATTGTCGAATCTCCATTGCCGACATTAGGAGAATGCCAATCTTGAAGGATTCAATTCTGGAAGGATCCTCATGAATACCCTGATGTCGATCACGTGACCAAGGAACTGTACTTTAGGGATCCAGGAATTCGCATTAGAGAACTTGCATCCAACTGTTCCTTTTGAAGCAACTCCAAGATTATCTTGAGGTGCTCATGATGCTCTTGCTTGTTCTTCGAGTATATCTGATTATCGCTCAATAAAGAAATCTCGAATTTATCCAGATATGGTTGCACACCGATTCATGAGTTCTATAAATACAGCAGGTGTTTAGTCAACCAAACGGCATAAACTTGAAATTCATAATGTCCATATCGAGTTTGATATGAGGTCTTTGGAATATTCTTCTTCAAGAACCTTAGTTGCTGATAACCCGACCTAGTTCGATCTTTAGTAGATATCGGAACTTGTAGTTGATCGAAACAAATCATCAATTCCTGGGAAGCGGATTTCGGTTCTTTACGTCAGCTTATTCAGTTCCCGGGGGTATTATCAATGCACATCGGAATGATCCATCACTTCTTCTTGACATACAAGGACCGGAGCTTGCACTCAAGGTGAGGAACTTGGTCTTTTTGAAGCCTTTGTTAAAAAGTTCTTTTAATGGTCTGACAACTCTTCATCTCGGATGGAGCAGTCGATTAAGGTGCCCGTGCTACGGCGCAGCACCAGGTATCAAATCGATTTAAATTTCCACTTTTGGCGGTTTGGTGGAATACCGGCAAGTCATCGGAAATACTCAGGAAAGTCTGAACTGTTGGTACTTTTTCAAGTTGCTTCTCCTTTGAACTTGTATTTCGCCTTTTTAATAGTACCTGTGCTAGATAAGATAGGACATCCCTCCAGCAAATACTTTTGTGGTTTTGGTGCACGAGATGATGTTTAATCCTGGACTGTGACCGTTGTTGCTTCCGTCACCATGAAAAATTAAAATTTGTCTCCAAGGAACACAAACAAGGTTTCTACATCACAAACGATTACGGCTTGATATTTAGCTAACCAGTTCCATACCCCCGATAATGACGTCAAAACTACCATCTCTCGGGCATAAGTCGATGTTGAATGGATGATTTAGAAAGTTTACGAGTTGCAACCCCATATATGTGTTTTAAACCCAAAACTTTCTACGTCATCTGAAATCAAATCATAACACATGGTTAATGTAGTTAGGATTGATATCAATCCAAAGAACTATATGCAAGTTGATATGAAACTTCTATCGCACCAGTATCAAATAAAATCGAAGCATAACGGGTATTTAGGAGGAACGTACCCGTGACAACATTGGAGTTTGGGTTTGTTCCAGAAGAGCCACAACATAAGCTCTTGGCTACAGCTTCCATTTCCAGCCCGATTCCCTTGATTTCTTTCTTCAGCTTTGGGCAGTCACTCCTGAAGTGACCTTGAACTCCACACTCAAAGTAAGTGATACCTCGTGGATTTGTCCCTTGGGTTCTTTGGTTATTGTTGTGGTTGTTGTTATTGTTGGCAGTAGGTCGACCTTTACAGTCACGGGCCGAGTGACCACTCTTTTTACAGTTAGTGCACTTTTGAGCACATGGCCCATCGTGGTGATAATTGCACTTGGCACATAGAGGTTTGGTTCCTCCATAAGGCTTCTTATCTCCAGGCCTAGCAGTATAAGCCCGTGCCACATTGTTTCTTTTGAATGGTTATTGTTGGTTTTGGTTGTTCCTTGAAGTATCTTCAAATTTCCTCTTATTTTTGCTTGACGTACTGTTGCTGTGAGTGCATCTTTTGACATCATTTCAGTAGCAAATTCAATTGCCTCTTGCATTGACTGAGGTTTTGATGCCTTAACACTGCCATGAATCAGGTCGAGAAGACCACCGACATATCTTTCCACTTTAGCTGATTCCTCAGGGAATATTCTATCACACATGAGTGCCAACTCTTGGAATCGTTGGTTGTAAGTCATCAAACGGAATCTTAATTTTCAAGTTCCATACTCTGATTCTAGCTTTTGAATCTCGCCCATCTGGGTAGTACATACTGTTATATATCATTTTTTTTTAAACGGCACGTCCATGGCATTGCGTATGCAACATCTTGCCCGACAGCTCTTACGTGGGAGTTCCACCACGTCAAGGCACTTCCTTGAAGAGTACAAGATGCAAACTTAACCTGACTTGTAATAGTACAACTGCTGATAAGGAAAACAGATTCCATCTTTTCCACCCATTGGGTCAGGCCAACGACTCCTTCAGTGCCTTTGAAATTCATAGGTGCACTTTCCATTAAGAAGTAAGTTGTATGTGCATTCTCGTTAGTAGAGCACTTGCCTTCTTCAGCCGGTTTCCTGAAACCATGGCTGGGGACTGTTATCGCCATCTCTGCTTCTTCTTGCATCACGTTCTGCCAAAGCAGCAGCAACGCCTTGATCAATCAAAGCTTGGAGTTGAGCATCAGTGACAGTTGTGGTAGGAGTGGTTGTGGTGGCGGGTGTTGTCCTCGTGGTTCTTCTTGGTGGCATTTTCTTCAAAATCACAAGAATTATAATACACGTCAGATTTCATACAATCATAAACGCAATCATGACATATGCATAATAAATAAAATGAGATCACAATCCACCGTGAAATATACAACCGAAAGTGAAACCAACAATGACATAAATAAATCAACATCCATACACAACAACATCGATAATCATATATGATGGTCCTGATAACTACATGTCAGTACATGAGATACTCATAAAAGTGAAAATATGGACTAAGGCGGTGTTATGGATGGGGATCACACCATAATACTTAAACACGCCATACAATGATAGCTAAAAATATTAATAACAAAAGTTTTTCCCCCCCAACTAGCCTATTAGCTGGGAGTAACCCATAAAACTTAATAGGCTATACAGGATAGCTACAAATGATACATGACTAACAGCTGCTGCCAGCCTCAGCTGGCCCATCCTGGGGCTCTGGGTCTTAGCCTTAGGTCGAATATTTCCAAGCGCTGTAGTCACGCGTCTGATGTGATGTGGTCTGAGTATCAATGTGGCATGCTGTGCCTCCGTGTCCTAAACAAGTGCCTTATGGCTGCACTCCTCTCCTCAGAACTAGTCCATGCTATGCGAGCATATACCGCCTCTCTATCTAAGGCCAAAGCTGTGTGGCGGTGGTATGGCCTATCTCTGAGCAGTGTGTTGACTCGAGCATTCAGATACGCTCGGTCATCATATGCCTCCTCAAATCGTACCTTGAACTCCTCAGTCCTCTACCTAACCGTAGTATCAAGCTCTGTCACTCTCTGGTCGACCCCCTCCAAGGTGGTCGGTGCTATCTCCATCATGGCCTCAACAATCTCATCTTAAGTGTCAATCTCTGGAGTAGGCCTTGGCTGTCTGGCGGCACCAGCTGCTGAACTCTCCCCGATCTCGCATCCGGGAGCAGGAGTAGTAAGACAAACTCTCTTCTGAGGCGGCATCTCAGCCTCGGAAACATCAGTCCTGGGGGAAGTAGATGGAAGTAATGAGGGTGGTGATGCAGTTGTAGCTCTCATCCGAATCCCGGCTGCCCTATAGCCTAATGGTGCCCCTGCATCAGTAGGGCTAGTAGTGAGTGGTGATGGTAGAGGTAATGGTGAAGATGCAACAGGTAGTGGTGGTGTAGGTGCGGCAGCATGCTCAACAATGCGTGCCTTCATGGATGTTGACATCGATGGCTCAGGTCTGACAGTCTTCCGTGCCCTATGGAGACGTGTCTGGGCAAAGGGGATCCTGATCTGAGGTGGTCTAGGTATGGGTGCAGACTTATTAGTCTCAAATGCCTCTGTATCCCCAGCTGAGGGAACAGGGTCAATAACAGGTATAGCAGAAGAGTCGGCCGGGGCTAGGTGCTCCTCTTCCTCCTCGTCATCCTCCTCGTCCTCGAAAGGCTCCTCATCATCATCATCAGTATCATCATCACTGTCATCACCGGAGGGCTCATCATCTCCATCCCCTCCGTCAGCAGGGTAGTCAGCATGCTCCTCGGAGTCCTCCTCCGGATCCTCCTCTGGATCAGAATCAGGCACATAGCCCGGTGATAGGGCTGCGGGTGAGGCATCATCGGGTAGAGGCTGGTCCTCCATGGGTGCCTCATCCTCCGAAGGTACTAAGTACTCGGGGTACTCAGGCTCGGGTACATATGGTATCTCGATGGGTGATGGTGGGTGCTCAGGACCGGGCACATAGTCAGGGGATGATGGGTGCTCAGGTCCAGGCACATAGTCAGGGGATGGTGGGTCTACTGGCTGCATGGGAAGTCCATCGTATCCGTATACGATGACTCGTGGTAAACCTCCATCGGGTATCTCCTCATCGGCTCCCCAAAAGACTCTCCCTGGTTCGGAGTCAGTGTACACAGAGGTATAGGTGACAGCGGATGATGCAGAAGACATGACTGCAGGAAGATAAATAAACTTATATAAGTATATTATATAAGACCATCATAGTATATATGTAGTATAATATAAACATGTATACATATCATGAAAACATATAGCATAACCAACTAATGCAACTCAATAGTGTATGTGTCCCGTGAAAAACTTTTGTATGATGCAATGTTTGAAAATGGTTATAGTCCAAGTAAAAACATTTGACCTGGTTCTCTATAACCTAGGCTCTTGATGCCAATCTGTAACACCCCCAAAATGGGTCGCAGCGGAATATGGGTTGGAGAGTGTTACTTCATAGATCAACAGCACGAGATATGAGAACGACCTCTATATGAGTCGTTTTTAAACTTGTCCATTGGATTAATTGGACTTGTTTTGTTTTCAATTGACGAGCTTAAATAGTTCATCCTTGAAAAGTAAAGATTTTAAGACATAAACAAATATTCCCAAAATGTAATGCATCAAATCTTTTTAGTAACTGAATTCCTGAAAATGTATTTACCACCAATGTACGCTTGTTTCTTCGTACCTTATCGACTGAGAAAAAACATTGCTTTAAAACGTCAACTTAAATGTTGTGTATTCACAAGAGTTTTTGTAAATGTATAAAGTTGACCACAAGATTTCCGATGTAGGACCATGTAACACATACAATATCTTAATAAGTAATTACGAGTGCCACTAAGTCATGACACCGAAGCTCGACATAAATGTATGCAATTTAAATGCACTAAATGTGCCCATGTAGAATGTTTCAACCCCGCAACATTCCAAATTGTTACGACTTGTGTTATCGTTCGTTGTTTCAGTACAGTCAAAACGATGGATGCGCTTACTTACCAACCGGGGTTGTCAATCCCAAATAGATCTATTCATAACATTCCGCGCTCGCTAACTAGCAATTGACCGTTCACTGATAGTGTGGCCAATAGTGGGTTTAGCTACTTAGGCCATAATCGTTAATTGTTTACAAGAGTACTTGCGCACCAAATGTAAAATGAGCGATGTTTCTACCCCAGTTGTAAATACAATATAATTGTTTAAAGCGGGGCTATGAACTCACCGTAAGTGAATGATTGATTATTCCTAAATCAAATAAGTGAATCGGCTCGGCAATTTGAATGCAACCTAATTAATTATAGGTCGTATGAGTATAATGTATTTCATGTAAATAAAACATCACATGTTGTATAGCTTACACAACCGGATCATAATAGTTTTTATTTCTCGCGCTTTTAAAAGTTTAGACTTGTGTGTATATTATAACCCGCTCTCTTCGTTCTAAACTTAAAGTATATATACTTGTATCGTTAAAGAAAAAATTATTTTATTTACTAAACGCATCATTTGTATAAATGTATGATTTTATAATGATATGTCATTATTAATTTAATTGTTTATAAAAGATTGGTATAAAAATAAATGTAATTAGCCGCGGCGAGTTTTAAAAAATAATAAAAAATTCAATCTTTATGTTTCGACTAGTTTATACGTTTCTTATGTCCACGTCTTCGTATTAAAATAATTTATCAAAACATCATATTTATAAAGTTTAAACCCCTGATGAACAGTAACTTCTACTGTTCATTACAGTTTATAAAAACTATTTTTATAGAATTAATTATACGTAGTTTGTTTAAATCATAACTCGTTCATTATAATTCCGTTTCTCGAGTTCCTTATATCCTTGGATTAGTATTAAGATAATTTATCAAAATATCATATTTATAAAGTTTAAACCCCTGATGAACAGTAGTATTTACTGTTCATAACAGTTTATAAAAATTATTTTTATAGAATTAATTATATATAACTTGTAAAATACGTAACTTGTTCGTTATAATTCCGTTTTTCGAGTTCTTTATGTCCGTGGGTTCGTATTAAGGAATTTTATCAAAATATTATTTATGGAATTTTTTACCTACGATGAATTAGTAACTTTAATGTTCATCACAGTTATTAAAATTGTTTTATAAAAGTTAATTATTATATACTTGTAAAATCCGTAACTTGTTCGTTATAATTCCATTTTTCGAGTTCCTTACATGCTCACGATCCTTGTAAAGAGCACTATTTTTATAAAATATAAAATATATGGTTTATTGTCTTCGTAATCAACAGTAGGCATTAAAATAAAATTAGGGTTTTTATTTTATAAAGTTAGTTTGTATTTATTTTTGCTTAAAGACCTTGCACCATAATTTCACCAAGTGTTGTACCGTATATCTTACATGTATTTAGTCCTCTAAATGTTCATGTCATTTGTCCATATGAAATCATCAAACACTTTATATAACTTAAAATGAATCTAGGTTGGTGATTAACTTATGAACTAGGTATGTACACAATAGGAAATGAATGAATGATTATTAAATACCTTTAAATAGGACCTTATAGAATACAAAGTGGTTGATGAAACAAGAATGTCAAACTAACCAAGCCTGCAAAAGTTCAAAAACGTCTTTTAAGGTCAAGGTGGGGAGGAGAAAGTACTCTCTTTGATTATATATGGTTTTTCTTGAGTGTAGATTCCATGTTAGATAACCGGAATCCTGAAGACTTGTTAACACCTTGAGTAACCTTTAGGTTAACCGTATTGACATGAACACTTGAATTCTTGGAAATGCCTTGGAATTGCAAAAAATTAAATGAAACCCTAATATCACAATATGTATGCCCGTGGGTTTTGGAGCTTCTTTTGGCGAGTGGAGAAAGATATGTTTTATCTTGCAAATGAAAGAGTAGAAGCCTTGTTACATATGACTACCTTTTCCTTATAGATCTTGGAAAACCATTAAACAACACTTAAATTCAAACCAGAGCTTGCAGCTGGTTTTAAGGACAACGTGTTTAAGTGGGCTCTCCTCACCCCTAGAGTGTAAATGGTTTAAGGACAATGTTGTAAGAGCTCTCCTCCTCCCTAGGAGGAGGCCACGGCTCAAAGGGGGGAGGTACAAGTTGACAAGCCAATCTTTAGGAAGTTGGGTCCAAGGTACATAAGTGTAAGGTTTACAAGTTGTAAGAAAAGAATTAGTGAAAGTTTTGAATATCATTTCTTATGTAAATGCTTATGTCCGGTTTATAAGAGTTATAGGTAAGCAAAATAAGTGAATTTTGGGTATTGGGTATAATCGTGGGTATTTGTTTGAGTGTAGATAGGTAAAGGTGCTTCCGGGTATGACCGAATGTAATTTATTGCGAAACGTAAGCGTTTTACGTAACCAACAAAAATAAATTATGAAAAGTTATAAATTATACTCCTAATAATCATATAACACTTGCTTGATGTAAACTTTAATTTGTTTGATGTCCGTTTACATTGAACGTTGATTTTTAGTTTACGCGATTTAACTATAAGATAATAATTAAAAGCGAACGCGTAAAACTCTAAAAATAAATAATGGAATTTATTAAAGTTGTAAATAACCTGAAAATGAGAAATGTTACAGTCTCCACCCGTTAGGAGAGCCTTGTCCCAAGGCTCAAGATGCAACATTCTTCGAGGGTGCGGTTTTTGTGAAGAGGTGCGGATACTTTTCTCGGAACTGATCTTCGCGTTCCCACGTGAACTCAAGACCTCTCTTGGAGTTCCATCGAACTTTGATGATGGGAATACGACTTCGCCTTAACTTCTTGATCTCACGCTCCAAGATTTCCACTGGTTCTTCAACAAAGTGGAGTTTATCATCAATGTGTATTTCATCTAACGGAACTGCCAATGGCTCGTCAGATAAACACTTCTTTAGATTGGATACATGAAATGTGCTATGAACCCTGCTTAACTGTTGAGGTAGTTCGAGTCTATAAGCAACGGTTCCCACTTTGGCTAACACCTTGAAAGGTCCGATATACCTCGGGTTCAACTTTCCCCGTTTTCCAAAACGTACGACCCCTTTCCAAGGTGATACCTTTAACATAACTCGATCACCAACTTGAAACTCTAGAGGCTTACGCCTCACATCGGCGTAGCTCTTTTGGCGATCACGAGCAGCTTGCATTCTCTGCTTAATCTGGACAATCTTCTCGGTTGTTTCATGAACAAGTTCTGGACCGGTGAGCCGAGCATCTCCGACCTCAGCCCAACACACAGGTGACCGACACTTTCGGCCATAAAGTGCCTCGAATGGGGCAGCTTTAATACTAGCGTGTTGATGAAACCTTTCCCTTAGGTTCTTTATCATCATTCCCCAGATTCTCTTCTTGATCTTGTGGGCATATCAGAATCTGCAACCTCAAACTCTGGTTCCTCTGACTAAACAGACTTTCCAGAAAATTTAGATTGAGACTTGGCGCCTTTGGATGAACCAGACTTTGAATCTTTAGTTTTTGGACCTGTTGTTGGTTCTGTATCCGTGCTTGTCTTCCTCTTCTTCAACCCTCAGTCTAATCCAGCGGAAGGGTCTTCATATTTATATTTATCTTTTCGGCTTCTCTTCATTGAATACACTTTATCATAAATTAAGAAGAGACTCTTATCGAGATCGTAAAACTTGATCAATCCATCATAGCATTCTCTGTGTTCAGCAGCTGTCAGATATGATTGACTTTCATTTATTTTGTCAATAAGAATCTTCTTTAACTCGAATTTTGTAAGTGTAGCAGCGGCCTCATATGTAGACTTTAGTTGTGAAGACTCCTTGCCTAGAACCACATGCTCAAGTGACTCCGTAACGATGCTTTTGATCACTGGAGGAACAAAGTTAGACACTTCCTTTGGCAGAATCTGAGACAATTGACTCTTGACTTGCTCTGTGATCCTAGCAGTGATTGATGCCAAAAGGTAGCTCATAAATTCGTCTCTTGTGGCTCCTAGTCTTGAGTCTAGGTGTTCATCTACTAGAGCAGTCACTTGAGTGTTGAAAGGATCATTCCTTTTGAGTTTAGCAACTTCTTTTTCCAATGCTATGACTCTGTTGTTGATTGGAAGACGGATATGAAATTTGGAAGTGTAGATAGTGGATTTGTTGCTTCAGTTTTTGGTGGTGGAGTTGGTGTTGATTGTGGTGGTGGAGTAAAGGACTGTAATGATTGTGGAATGACGGTGGAGTATACATGTGAAGAATCAGTGATAAACGAAATAGGTACTGTAAGGAGTGTGGCTATTTGCTTGCTTGGTACTAATGTGATAGACGTGAACATCCATTGGAGAAACTATTTCTGCATCCGTATGGGGAATATCTGAAAAGTTTAAGAATTTAGATGCCAAGTCGGATGAGTGAGAAGAGTTGGTAACTGGAACTTTAGTCTTCTGTGGAACAGTATAAAGTGTCACATGAGAATCTTCTATGACTTAATTGAGTGAGCTCTCCAGATTTTCATTCCCTTGTTGGATGTTAGTCATTTCAGCATTGGTACCCTCCTTTTTCATTAACCCTTCATTAGTATTAACTGGTTCATTCAGCCTTAAATTCACATCATCGTTAAACTGATTGGTAGCATAATCCATTCCTTCATCTTCATCTCCTTCAGTTTTATCTTTAATCTTTGTTTCATCTTCATCATCAAAATCATTGGACGAGGTTTTAACAAACTCGTCCCCCTTTTCTTCTTAGTCATCATCTTTAATCTCTTCTTCTTTTTCTTCTTGATCAGATTCGGAACCCGATTCATTCTCATCAGTTTCATGCTCGGAATCCGTCCCTTTTTCACTGTTAGATTGGGCCTTGTCATCACCACTGTCTTTTTCTTGATCACTTCCTTCACTTCTAGAGTCATGTTC